>JAEDXX010000354.1:0-66752 GCA_021725515.1 Epicauta chinensis | reverse complement strand
TAAAAAAAATAAACGAAATTTTTAGTTTTTTAATTCCCCCAATTGGAATTTTTGTTTTCCACCCCCGAATTTATTTTATAACCCACAAACCCTGCCGATAATTTTTTTAAATTTTTTCAAAATTAAATCCCAACCCCATTTGTAATCCGAAAGTCAAATCGGGTTTTGTTTTTGTTGAAATTGTGGGGTTTGTGACTACGAAAATAGAGTGATTTTTTTTTGGGCGTTACTACCCACATAACCCATTTTGGGGTCAGAAAACTTTTTTCCCCCGGGGGGAAAAAATTCCCCTTGCCTTTTCAACCTAATAAATTTAGGCGGGGGTTTTTTGTTTTTTTGAAAAACAAAAAAAAACCTCCCCCCCCCCACCTTACTAACCAACCGTTAAAAAAATAAAGTTTGGTTGCCCTTTCTTCAGTGTGGAACAGTTTTTATTTTAGCGTTCCCCCACCCCCCGTTTCGTCCCCCCCCACCCCCCCCCCAAAATCACCAAATTTTTCCAACCGAAAATAAATCCCGCAAAAAATTTTAAAAAATCCAACCGGAAAAAAAAACGGGTTGGGGGGAATTCCCCGTGGTTTTATGGGCCCCCATTTTTCTGATTTTTTACACCCAAATTCCATTTAAATTTTTTCCCCCAAAACAATTTTAAAATTTATCGGGAAATTTGTTATTTTTTTGGGCGAAATTTTCCCCTATCGAAATAAGTGTCCCACACCCCCACCCCCCCCCCGGAAAATTTTGGTAAAAACTTAGGTTTTTAGTTGTGTTTTGTTTTGTGGTGTTTTTGTTTTGGTGGTTTTTTTGATTTGGGTTTGTTATTTTTGTTTAATTGGGATCAAACGTGAAAACCGCCAGTATTTACCTTTGCCAATCCAAATAGCGGGGGTTGTGAGTGTTTTCAAGGAACCCCCGGCCGGTAATCGTCTGGCAAAACTATTGGATGAAGAAGAAGAGTGCCAAGATGAATTCTATCAAACAAATTACGGCGGTTTTGTTGACACCGAATCCGATCGAGAATACGAGTATAATCGATAAATTATATCAAATCTTGAGATTAATTTGTTGATTTTAGAGCCGAAGAAGAGGGCGAAGATGTGGTAGATTCGGATTTTAGTATCGATGAGAACGATGAGCCGGTCTCCGATCAAGAGGAGGACAATCAAAAGAAGAAGCGACGATTGGTTACCAAAGCCTATAAAGTATAGCTTTAATCCACTTTCTAGTAGTTTAATCTACGATTTGTCGATTATTCTAGGAGCCGGTGCCTGTACAAAGTAAATCGAAACCGAAACCGAGCAAATCTGTAACTAAAACAAAAGCTGATATCAAAAAACAATTGGATAATTACGGTAATTATCCGGAATTTTGTGGAATTTAGATAATTAGTGTGATTCTAGAGAGGAAATCGATACGTAAATCAACGGCTGCCAAATCGGCGGCTACAGCGCAACGTGTCAAATTCCGCAATTTGGAGAAGAAGAAGAAGACGAAACGGCCGCGAGAAGATGAATTGATGCCAACACAAGACGAATTATTAGAGGAAGCTAAATTAACCGAATTGGAAAATATTAAATCACTCGGTAATACTATTGGTTTTATCACATTTATTGTAAATTTCTAAATAACAAAAATTGTAGAAAAATACCAAAAGTTGGAGAGTGAAAAGAAGGTGAAACGTACTGTAAAACGTATCATCAACGGCCCCGTCTTACAATACCACTCCACCCGGATGCCTATTATTGACGAGATCGATGATGATGCGATTAAATCGGAGAACGATCGAAAATTCTACGAACGCACATTTATCAGTTTATTGAACGATCCAAATAATGCGGCGTTTAATAAGATTTTTGGTAAGAAGCAGGTGCGACCGGTGCCGCGACGATTAAAATGCGTCGTTACAGGGTGCGTTGATATTCATTTGTTTTGAAATTCTACACAAAACTGTTGTTTGCAGACAAATTGCCAAATATGTTGACCCAAAAACGTGTCTACCGTATCACAGTAGTGCCTGTTTGAAAATCATACGATCCGCTTATTATCAACAATTAGAACAGCACGGTGACCGGAATAATCCGGTGGTAGCGGAATGGTTGAAATGGTACGGCAAGAATAAGGAGAAATTGAAGAGGGAATTGATTACAAAAATCAAAACGATGCCAACTGAGTCGAGTTAAATTATAGAGATATAAAAAAAAATACCTTTATTATATTTTTTAAAATAAAATTTACATTTCTTATAAATTTACAGTTATGGTTCCTCAACGAAACACAATTCTCCTGAATTATCCTTGATTTTCAACATTTATATTTTATAAAAAAAAGAGATTAGAATTGGTTGGTAGTAATAGCGCCATCTGTACGCGATCCAGTTGAATTAAACCAACGACTAGCTGCAGGCGTGTACCGGCCAATGATTGCAGTTGCACGATTCAATTATTTCAATTTTTCTAATATTGAAAAAATTTACATTTTTATGTATATATTCACGGACCAAAGATTTCGGTTGGTACACTAGAATCTAGTGATATTTGTTTACATACAGTTGCAATCAAAAAATTTTGGACGTCAAGGACAACTAATTGTCAGTTGGTGTAGGACGGCCTTTATTATTTTATATTCAAAAAGTCGTTAATTTTGACATTTCGAGCGGTAATGCTTGGCCCAGATTAAACATTTTTAAACGTCAAAAAAACGCCGTCCAAAATGTTTTGATCGTAACTGTATATTTTTATGTATAGTATATTCACAGACTAAAGCGTTACTAGATTTCGGTTGGTACACTTAGTTAAATTAGATATAAATAAAAAAAAAATACGATCTTTATTATATTTTTTAAAATAAAATTTACATTTCTTTTCTTATAAATTTACAGTTACGGTTCCTCAACGAAACACAATTCTCCAGAATTATCCTTGATTTTCAAGATTTATATTTTATTTAAAAAAAAAAGAGATTAGAATTTCTCTTTGGACTGACGGAAAATTAGAAATTTTTTGAGAGCCCAACCATTATTAAGCAATTATGAGCAATTTTAGTCGAATGCATGCCACTTGGGAGTTGTCAAATAAACCACCAACAAAAAAGTGGTCACAATTGGAATAGTTGTCATGTTGTGCGGTTAAATCATTGAAGATATTTTTAAGTACGCTATTTGTATCGCCACAAAGTTACTATATACAGGGTGAGCTATCATCGGCAAACAAGAAAAGTTCCATCAAGATAACTCATCCTGTATAAACTTGCAGAAAGTTAGAACAAATCAAGTCGCCATTGATGTGGTAGTTGTGACGTCACTTTACTACCAAATGAATGGAGACTGGCTGTACTGTTAGAACAAATCAAGTTGCCATTGATGTGGTAGCAGTGACGTCACTCGACTACCAAATCAATGCAGACTGGCTATACTGATTTTTTAATGTTTTTATGTATTATACAGGACGTCTCCAAGTGGTTGAGACACCCTGTATGTCACTACAGCCATTTCAAGATTATTTTTGTTTAAACAGAAGCAATACTCTATATTACCAGGAAATACTGAAACAGTTACGATTAAAGGAGAAGACTAGCGTGTTTTTTTTTTATATAAATTAAAAAAATGCCCCAAACAATCATTTTAAAGTTAGATATATATTTATTAAATAAACTGGTGCATATATTTATATATATATATATATAGATATATAATTAATACATACCAAGAAGTAATCTCAAATAGAATCAATCAATCGATTTAAAAAAAAAAAACGTGAATTAAATCGCTCCCATTCGTCCAAAAGTCATTAAGAAGTACAACAAAAAAATAATTAATAACATTATTAATATGACACATAATATGGGTTATACATCTACTTAATTAATTAATTAATTAATCAATCAATTAACCAATCTAATATTATGGTAAAATTTTACCAGAAGCTACCTGTTTGATTTTTTAAAAAAAATTAATGAATGAGAATTAATGCCATGTTATAACAAATTCAAATTCGGCGAAGAAATGTTGTAAATTGTTGTAAAATTAATACTTTAAAATAAATTAAAAACTCGAAAATTGCGCGGACGTACAACATTTCTTCTCTAATTCGAGTCCATAGAGAAAATAATAATAATTAAAAAAAAAAACAGATCTACTAAATTGTAAGTACAACATTAATTAATAATAATTAAAAAATAATCTTAATTAAAGTACTTTTTTTTTTGTAAATTTTTCCAATATTTAAAAGATAATTAGTTTAAAAACGATATTCCTGCAAGATACATCTATTTATTTTTTTGTTTTTTTAATTGCACATGTTAATGTTTGATTATTGCACAATTCTCTCTTATTGCTTTCAATATATATTTAAAAATAAAATCAGAGAAAATCGAGAGATGGACGGAATTCTCCGAACCTATTGCTTGATTAAGATAATAAATTAGATAAAATTGTTCATTAAGCCAATCACGTGATTAAGTCACTTATAATTGATCGACCGTTGAGTTGCTAGATTTAAGTTGGCACCTGTGCATCTAGGGCGACAACTGTCAAATCTAGTAACCGATCGGAAGTGTCATAACACCTGTAATACCTACCTTAATTAAAAATTGTAATTACAACAAATAAACCGTAAGTACTCAACAGATTGGTGATTTTTTTGTTGTAATTTAGTTTTAAAAATTAACATTACATGTGCATATGATATTTGAATTAATTGGCACTCGTAAAATTTGTACTTTACAGAGATTATTAGTATTTTAAAAAAAAAATCTATCACTTTTAAAATAAGCAAAATTTTACAGATCGTCTAAATTAACGAGATTCTTTTTGTTTAATAATTAAAAAAAAAAACATAGAGAGTGATTTGAGAAAATAAAGGTAGGCGGATCCGTTGAATTTTGCTTAAAATCCATTTATTGTTGTTTTTTTGTCCAATAAAATGTTAGTGATGTAAAATTGGTTAGACGTACCGCTACCTCAGATGGTCCGGTGTTTTCCGTTAGTGGAGTGTGGAGGCGCAGGTGACAAGTTAGCACTCCAAGCCTACAGGCCGGGCAACCAGGTTAACAAGAAAAGAAAAAGAAAAAAAACAGTTTGTTAGTAAAATTTTGAGCTATAACCGGGCGATTATCAAATAAAAAACAAAAATTATTTCAGTGTCATTTGATTATAACAGAGAGAGTGATGATGATAAATAAAATGTGCACATGCAGGGCGAGCCCCCGATTACAACTAGATATCATGCAAATGACGCTGAAATAAACAATTAGCATAAACATACAAATTAATTGTAAAATCTCTCATGTGTTTTGTTTTTTTCACTAATGTAGCTGTGTTCTATAGACTATATTTTTTTGGTAAAAGATGTGCTAGAAATAGTGCAATTGTTATCGCAATCTGTACAATTAGTTGATGCATTTTTAATATAGTGCTATATGAACACAATCACACAACAACAATTAGAACCATACATTAGTTTACTTGGCCATGTGGAATTAGAAGTAGTCAGTTATGAAAAATTGAAAAGTGTTAATGCAATCTAATTATTATTATTATTATTATTAGTTATAATTTTGTTGTAAATAAATAAATAAATAGGGTATAATATAATATAATAATCAAAAAAACACTAGAATCGTTTCGTTTTTATATAAATATATTTTGTTCCACATTGGCGCAAGTCAACAACATACAAAAAATATATAATATTGTTTTTTTTTTGTTTCACTAATATAATTGTGTTTTGTTCGTATATTTATATAAAATTAATTTCTAATATTCATTGAATATTTCGATTTGCACACGATATAACAAAAAAACATACGTATCTCATATAAAATAATAATAATAATAATCAAGGAAGAAGATTGAATTCTGACGACTAGTCCTTGTGTTTTTTTCCGTTTGAAATGAGGTAAGACTGAAATTTGAGGTAATTGGTAACCAATCGACTTCTTCCTTTTTTTGTAATCTTTGCCAAAATTTATTATACGTATGTGTCACAACCCGCAATACGTTTTGTTTTTTTAGTTTCGATTTCATTTCAAATACTGCAAATTTATTTACAAATAATTCCACACTGAGAGACACACAAAACAACGATTGGCTGAAATAAATTTAAGAAAAAAAAAATAAGAATTAACTAACCTTTCAATTATTAATTAATCAAAAAAATTTAGTTTTTATGACAGAGCACCAGCTCTTTGGTACGGATGCTCCCGTATCTGTCCCAAATGTCTGCGTTGTTTCGCAGCAACTGCAGCTGCACCTATACACAAAGTCAATTATGAAAAACATAAAAATATTGATTTGTTTTTTAAAAAAATTATACAGAAACAAAACAGTCTCCTGGAAGTGATGGAATTAATTCTTTACCAAACTGCTACTCCAACACGAAAATGTAGCAATTTAGTAATCTATTAAATATAAAAACTAAACTACTTTGTAGCTACTAAAACACAATTAAAGCACTGGTCTGCTATAATAATAATAATAATAATAAACAGAAATAAAGCTAGTTTTTTAAAGAATTTCACGAATCAATCGGGACAATTCAAGAATCAACGTGTGTCGCAGCTTGGTGTTGTAGTAATAGCGCCATCTGTACGCGAACCAGTTGAATTAAACCAGCGACTAGCTGCAGGCATGTACCCGCCAATGATTGCAGTTATATTTATGTTTTTATGTATATATTCACGGACCAAAGCGTTACTAGATTTCGGTTGGTACACTTGAATCTAGTGATATTTGTTTACATACAGTTGCAATCAAAAACTTTTGGACGTCAACGACAACTAATTGTCAGTTGGTGTAGGACAGCCTTTATTATTTTACATTCAAAAAGTCGTTAATTTTGACATTTCGAACGTTAACAATGACAGTAATGCTTGGCCCAGATTAAACATTTTTAAACGCCAAAAAACGCCGCCCAAAATGTTTTGATCGTAACTGTATATTTTTATGTATAGTATATTCACGCACTAAAGAGTTACTAGATTTCGGTTGGTACACTTGAATCTAGTGATATTTGTTTACATACAGTTGCAATCAAAAAATTTTGGACGTCAAGGACAACTAATTGTCAGTTGGTGTAGGACGGCCTTTATTATTTTATATTCAAGTCGTTAATTTTGACATTTCGAACGTTAATGCTTGGCCCAGATTAAACATTTTTAAACGTCAAAAAAACGCCGCCCAAAACTTTTTGATCGCAACTGTATATTTTTATGTATAGTATATTCACGGGCTAAAGCGTTACTAGATTTCGGTTGGTACACTTGAATCTAGTGATATTTGTTTACATACAGTTGCAATCAAAAAATTTTGGACGTCAAAGATAACTAATTGTCAGTTGGTGTAGGATGGCCTTTATTATTTTATATTCAAAAAGTCGTTAATTTTGACATTTCGAACGTTAATGCTTGGCCCAGATTAAACATTTTTAAACGCCGCCCAAAACTTTTCGATCGCAACTGTATATTTGTATGTATAGTATATTCACGGACTAAAGCGTTACTAGATTTCGGTTGGTACACTTGAATCTAGTGTTATTTGTTTACATATGTGTTGTTTCTATTAATCTGGGATTACGTACTTTGTTCGATAACAAATTTGTCCAATCTAGTAACACTTCGGTCCCGATAAATATCGAAGTTGGCGTTAACATTTGAAATGTTTATTGTGACACTATTGGTTATAAATTTCTCGCGTCATGATTGGCCGGTGCAAATCTGCAACTAATCGCTGGTCTTGAATTTTCCCCAAATTCCAATTGAACCGGGAATCATCGGTAACCGTAATAAATGCCTTTTGCCTTCACTCAAAAATATATAAAATTTATCAAAATAATAATAATAATAAAAAATCTATATACACAAAAATAAACGTTTGTCCTGTATATAAAGCTCGTGTTTAACGTGTGTGATCGGATCACCCGTTTGACTATTGTTCAAATGACCAGAAGAGGAAAAACAAAACAAATATACATGACTTTTTTCTAAAATTATTTAAGAAAAAACAAAAAATAATACGATAGATAACGAGAAATTAAATAATTTTTGTAATGAGTTAAAATCGTGTAACCCCGTTACGGAAACGCGGTTGAAATTATCACAGAAATATTGTTCAATTAAAAAATAAAAATGTGACTAATTGGTTTTCTTTTTTTTTTGGTGGAAAAAAAAAGAAAATGCGATTTAGACCAAGAAAATCCGATGGAAATTGAATTTTCTTTCTATACAATAAATTGATAATAATAATAGTAATAATATGCTTTTCTATAAGACAATAAATTCCTTATCAACAATGTAGTAATAATAATAATAATAAAACATGATAAAATACACTAAGTACTACTATTTACTAATAATAATAATTTCTATAATAATATTGATATATTTTTCGGATTATTTTTTTTATTTTGTGTGTGTGTTTTTTTGTTTTAAATCAACGAGCAAATAACCCACCAGAATGATCAGCTGTGGCATATTCCGTTAATAATGGGGATGCAGCTAATGCCGCATAATTCGTATAATCAGCATACGGTGTATAGATGAGGCCATGGGCATCGGCGGGCGATAGTAGTGAACCAGGTGGTGCGGAACCATTCAATATTGATGCTGCCGTTGTTGGTACCGACATACGTGGCGACAGTATTAGGGGTGCACCCAATGGTGTGGCGGGCGTACGTAATGGTGTTGCCAAACCGGGTATTGCTGGTGATAGTAATCGTTGTGTTTCAGCGGCGGCGGCGGCCACACGTCGCCACTCCTCATCACAAGCTGCACCATCAAAACAAGAGAATATCACTAACACACGTTTAGTATAATCAGTTTAAGGCAGCGTCTCTCAACCTATGGCACGTTTTAACGATATAACAAAAAACCGTCGACCATTAGGTTGAGAATCACTGGTGTGGATTGATCGTAAGTACCTTGTGCAGAGGCGGCTTTGGAACTTGAATCCCGATAGGTGCCGTTGATGATGGCCAGTTCCATTAATTGTCTTTTCTTTAATTCATCTTCACCGTCTGCTTGCTGGTTATATAAAAATAATAAAAACAAAATAAAAACGCAAATGTACACAAAAAAAAAAGAATCAAACACTTACAGGTACTAGCAACTTCTTCACCTCCTCGACGGCCCTTTGTAATTTGAGCTGTGCCCTATTCTCAGTATCTTCAACTGTTAATAGTACATGTAGATCATCGGAGAGATGTTCCCAATTGGGTTTGCCGCGATTTTGATCTTCCTAAATCATCGTTTTGTTGTCGTTATTTTTTACAACAAAACCAAATTAGTCAAAAATTCACCAAAAATTGTTTAATAATTATTATAAATACTTACAAGATTTATTTTGGCTATTAAAGATTAGCATTGAAATTGTAAAAATCGAGTTAGTGGGTTATTTTGTTTTTATACAGACTGTTTCAGTCCAAGCGCCCACCTTTCAATGATCAAAATAAGCACCTATACGGTGACCTTGAAATAGTTATGAAAGGTGGGCGCTTTAGCTGAAACAGTCTGTATAAAAATTGAATTTTCCGACTTGAGTTGGTGTGTGTGTGTGTATTAGAAATGTGGCCACCAACAATTTCTATTTTAAACATATTTATTTTTCTTGTAATTTAGAAACACCTGAAGTCTGAAAATTAGTCTTGGAATAAAGCCAATGGTTTTCTATGAAAACTGAAATTTTCTACCAATCAACAACAACAAAACAAAATACACACACAACGCCCCAAAATTATCCCCAAATTGTTCAATTAAATTCAATGAATTGTTGTAATTTTTAAAACAAAAGAATTGGACACACCTTCTTTTTATCTCTCATTGAGCCCTTCCCTCTGACCATTATTTTGCAGCCTGTTTCTTGTTCTAACTGTTTAGCTGTCATACCCCGTGGGCCCAGGATCCTTCCCACAAAATTAAACTGTAATCAAATCACAAATTATAAGGCAATTTTTTTTTTAATTTACAAAAAACAAATGCTTACATCTGGATGTTCTTTAACTGGCACATATACTTTTTCTGTGAGCGTCGTGACTGGTCCATCTGCTTCTGGTAATACAAGTGGCTCTTTCTTGACACCATTTATTTGAAATAAACTAGCTCGGACCTTGGCGATTTCTATACAATAGAAGAAAATTGAAATGATAAGTCATGCAATTTTAATGATAATTGTGGTAATATCAACTACTAATTATAAGGAAATTATAAGTAAATAGGCGATGACGTAGCTCTAATGCATTTTGCAATTATAATCTTAGAGCACTTGCATAAGTGCTTCAAAAAAAAAAAACAAAAGATCGTATGTACGCACCCTTAATTTTACAACTTACCACAGTTGGCAACACTGTAAATACACTCATTCAACAAAAAAAAAAAATGAGGTCTTGAATACGCCCTTGATCATAATTATTCAAATAAGACTTGTTCAGTGGCGTAGCGAACATAACATTTAATCCATTTGGTAGTTACAATTATGTACAGTTGTGATCAAAAAATTTTGGACGGCGTTTTTTTGACGTTTAAAAATGTTTAATCTGGGCCAAGCATTACTGTTATTATTGACGTTCGAAATGTCAAAATTAACGAATTTTTGAATATAAAGGCTGTTCTACACCAACGTAGGACGTCCAAAATTTTTTGATCGCAACTGTATATTCACGTTTTAACTTTACAATTTCAAATGACGGAAGTGTCACTAACCTACAAAATTCTCCATTTCTATATGGGAGAAAGTTAGGAACTTTTAAGTTATTTAGTTGCACAGAATTACATACTCAAAGCTTGGATGAATATAGAAATACTCAGTGGCGTATCCGATTTAATTAGCCTACTCTAGAATTACATGTTCTAAACAAGTTATTTAGTGAAATTCGCTATATTGTCGATTAAAAAGTGCTTATCGTGTGCACCCAACTTTAACTTGTATTTCAATAAAGTTGGCAACATTGTAAGTTGACTTGGTTTTTTTTAATAGCGGGAAGAACAAAGGCGAAATAGTTGGCTGTTTTTAGCACAACTTTAAATAAAAATTCTGGCTTGACTCTTAAAGTCAAATCAAATTTGGTTCACTGTAAAAATCTTTGTTGCACCATATTCGCAGACGGACGAGTTACTAGATTTGACAGATTTGTCACTAGCACTCCGCGACGGAAAAATAGTACTACTCTATCACTTAAAATAAATAATAAAGTATGAAAAACTGTTAATATTACGACAAAATATCCTAAAAAACACACCAGTGCCAATATCGCTGATAGATTTTGTTTTTAAATAGTCCCGCATATACGTATGAATATAATAACACTAGATTCAGGTGCACCAACTAAAATCTAGGAACTCTACGGAATTTGGTATACTTGAGACACATTTGGTAGCTATAGTTACAACATAAACATCCAGTGGCGTATCCTATAGAAAATGTAATAAATTTAACTCTAAATGTAGCCCTAAGTGGCACGATTTGATCAGCTGAACATGACATCATTACACGTTTGGGGGTACATTTCAGGCATTGTAAATTGAAGATTTCGATAATTTGTTACGATAAAGCTTTCTGGCTTGACTCTTAAAGTCAAATCAAATTTGGTTCACTGTAAAAATCTTTGTTACACCGTATCCGGAGATGGAAGAGTTACTAGATTTGACAGATTTGTCACTAGCACTCCGCGACGGAAAAATAGTACTACTCTATCACTTAAAATAAATAATAAAGTATGAAAAACTGTTAATATTACGACAAAATATCCTAAAACACACATTAGTGGCAATATCGCTGATAGTTTTTGTTTTTAAATAGTCACACACATACGTAAGCAAATGCGTATGAATATAATAACACTAAATTCAGGGGCACCAACTAAAATCTAGTAACTCTTCGAATTTACTATACTTGAGACACATTCGATGGTTATAGTTACAACATAAACATCAGTGGCGTATCCGATATAAAATGTAATAAATTTAACTCTAAATGTAGCCCTAAGTGGCAGGATTTGATGTCGAAGGGTTCCTAAAACAAACATTAGTGGCAATATCGCTGATAGATTTTGTTTTTAAATAGTCCCGCACATACGTATGAATATAATAACGCTAAATTCAGGGGCACCAACTAAAATCTAGGAACTCTACAAATTTGGTATACTTGAGACACATTTGGTGGTTATAGTTACAACATAAACATCCAGTGGCGTATCCGATATAAAATGTAATAAATTTAACTCTAAATGTAGCTTTTAGTGGACGCGATTTGATGTCGTGAAGGGGTGAAAGTGCATTTCAGGCACTGTAGATTGAAGTTTTTCGATAATTTGTTGCAATAGAGCTGCAACTGCAAAGACGACAAATTTAATTGGAACTAATATGAACATCAAACTGTCGCCTCGGTTGATTAAACAATAAACGTTCAACAAATGATACGGATTGATGGGAATTCAATCGAAATGTAGATTTTCATGAAAGCACACAAATTACACTGGCTTTTCAACACAAAAAAAAATCAGTTTGTAAATCGAGGAGGAAATTAACGGATAATGATGGGAAACATTATATTTTAATTTCTGTTTTACATGTCGTCTATTGTGTAAATTGTACAACACAATGGAACAATATGTTTGTTTGTTCAACTTTCAGAATTCCTGAAATTATTTCAAATCGAAATAACTGAAACAAATTCAACTTGACTGGAGAGTCGAGGCGGTGCAGTAATACTAGATTGGTTGTAAAAGTCGGTCAACAACAACAAACAACAAACAACTCTCTTCACCAAATGTTTGAATTTCTAGCAGATACTACGAAATTATCAATTTTAATTGATAAATCATGGAAATTCTCTAGAAATTTCCATTGTTAATTAATGGAAAATTGATAGAAAATCCGAATGCTACTACAGGATATGGGTGTTTTCAATTGAGACTGTGACAGCAGAGCGTTGATTGTCATGAAACCGGCACACACCCACTTCCTAGTGTAGGTCGACACAACGTCTCTATAAATATCGATGTAGAAGAAGAAGAACAACACGGCACAATTAATTGATGAAATTTCAAGCAAATTTGTATTCCCTTCGCACACCTACACGAATAGAGCGAGCCAAAGGGATTTGGCCAGAAAATTTCACAGACAATTGAAACGATTCAATTCTATTCTTGAAATATGGATTTTTTTGGTCAATTGTTAGGTCAACGATTTCGTAAAAAAGTAATGAACCAGTGCCGGTCCGAGGGGAGGGCCACGCAATTTAGTCTCGGTCCCCGGATCTGAGAATAACGAATAATAATTTTAGAAAAAAAACGAATGGTTTTCAACACAAATGAAATTCGGTAAGTTATCGTTTGTTTCTAACGCATTCGTCTATTTTTGAAAATCTCTCATTTCTCATACAAAATATTATATTTTACAACCATAAGGTAGTAATAAATCTTTAATAAACAACTTTATATTAAAAAGTACTATTCTTAGATTTGTAGAAATTGGTTTTTCTTTGAGAACATTTTATTAAACTATAAAATAACACATATAATTTACCTAATAACACCGATTTTCTTCGATGTTCTTTAATTACTAGACGAGATCAATTAACATGTCTGAAATAGCACAGCAGCAGCAGCAGTTTGTTTAATCAATAAATCAATCTAATTACTACCACTGAAACTGTAATTATTATTATTAGTAACAGTATTGGATAAAAATTGGTGATTTATAGTCAAACAACGAAAATTCCATCGACTTGACTCAATGGTGAATTCAGTTCTGCCAACTGTGTAAAATAGTCACTAGGGTCAGTTATCGGTTGCTCTGATGACATGCAACGCCCTCTAGACTAGGAAAGTATACCCTATATTTAACTAATGCAATTTTTTTTTCAATTTTATTATTAATACTTAATATATAAATATACAGTTGTAATCAAAAAAGTTTGGACGGCATTCTTTTTGACGTTTAAAAATATTTAATCTGGGCCAAGCATTACTGTTATTATTACCGTTCTAAATGTCAAAATCGTCAAAATTAATGACATTTTGAATATAAAATATTAAAGGTTGTCCTACACCAACTGACAATTAGATGTCCTTGACGTCCAAATATTTTCTGATCGCGACTGTATATACTCGGTACATTATTGTAATCTAAAGTGTGACATTTCCAAGATGTCAAATTTTATGCAACTCAGTATTCTGAAAGTCCCTAACTATGAGGATTCAATTCAATTTCAATCAAGTTACCATAAACACGGAAACAAAATAAAACTTTAAGTTAATCTTTTAAAAAGATACCACCAAAGACTTGAGTTTTAACATTTCAAGCAAATCAAAATCTAGGGACTTTCAGAATATAAGTTTCCTAAATTTTGACATTTGTCTGTCAAAATTTTATATTACAATAATGAACCGAGTCTACGACCCAAGTCTTATAATTAAACTTTTACTTTATACAAAATAGGTACTTTTTTCCGCTTAAGTTGGCAAAACTTGAAATCCCCTTACAGATTAGACACGCGCAAAATGAGAGAGTGAAATCGCGCTGGTTGAATTATGCAAGCACTTTTTTTTTGTTTTATAATTAGATTATTCCGCGTAATTAGAATTTTTTACGATTAAATCAATACGCAAAACGTAAAAAAATAAAGTTATACCAAATTTGCTGGTTGAACGTGAATGTCAAATGTGTAACTGAACGGCCTAAAAATACCTATATTTGGGGAATTTTTTTTGACACATTTGACGTTTAAAAATTCAACCCCAGCAAATATGGTGTATCAGAGACAATTGAGAATCGAATTAAGCCGAGTTCACACTAGAGAGTTATGTTGGATTCTAGTTTACGCTCTAAAGGCTACCTTTATTAAGACTAATATACGCAACACAGTTTCAGTGTATGACTTTTAAGGCAGGTTCACATATTGCAATCGATTTTACAAATGATAGAACTTTTATAATTGGTTAAACCGGCGATTGGCAACAGTGCTGTCTTCCCATCTGACCAAATTCTGCAGACTGTTAGACTCTGCGTGATATTGACTGAAAACTAGAAAGTTTGAGAAGCACTGGATCGGGTCGCATTTAGTTGTTTTGTTACTGTTGCGACCGATTTCAAATTTTTCAATGCTTTATTGGACATTATTTGTAGATGATACGTCCACATTTTACACGGAATTTGATGCGCGTCTAGTAGCGTTAAGTCATTCAAATACGAATCTCGTGCTGTCTAATTTATTGCGGTCTATTTTGCACGGTTTGCCCGCGTCAAGCCAAATTCGGTCGACTATAATTTAAAGGCGATGTGTATGAGTAGAAGAAAAAATTGTAAATAACATAAATAATATTACGTCAAGACCACCATTTTTGTCATAATAAAACACAGCTATTTGCAATTATTAACGAATAACAAAAGAACCATAATTTATACCAATTATTGTCTATATCTGTTTGGTTTTTTTTCTTCTCTCAAATCGTTTAAAAATCATTTCATTTACACACCCACATACGATTTATAAATTATTCTATTTAACATTCATAATAATAATAATAATAATAAAAATAACAACAACAAAAAAAAAAGGAATTTTTTTGCGCTACCATCATCATTAAAATATAAGTCATCTATTGACATTTAAATAAAACTGTTCTAACAAGAATTTATTCAAATAAATGAGATAATAATAGTGGGACAACAACAACATTTTTTATAAGTGATAATATTCAAATTTAAACAAACTTAAGCAAGCCTACTGAGGTCGATGGAAATTTTTAAACACTAAGCGTGTCGTCACACCGCTAAGATCGCGCCAATGAGCGCCGTTTCATGTAACTTTGTCCGATTGAAGGCGTGGCTTGTGGCGGCTTGTTATTGTGAAACACACTATAAACTCGGTACAGTACTTTGTAATATAGAATGTGACATTTCAAAGATGTCAAATTTGATGCACTCGACAATATTCTGAAAGTGCCTAAATACGGGGGATTTAATTCAAGCTCAATACCATTTATACAATAAACAAAAAAACAAAATAAAAATTTATCTTTTAAAAATATATTAACAAAGATTTATACCATATCCAGTGAAAGAACGGATTTTTTGACAGCCTAGTGACCAACTTGATGGCATAAAATTTCCTACATTTAATTCTAAACGCAGCTCTTTGTAGCTCTTGTAACTATTTTGCAGTGCTTTTCCGTAATGAATTGAAGAGGGAAACTCAGATTTTCTGTGAGAAAATTTTTTGCTCTATTTATTGTGTATCGAAATGGTTTTCGCCATTACCAAAGGCTATTTTTTGAACATTTTTACAATTTTCGTATATTGTAAGTAATTTTGAATTTTGCGCCATAGAACTAGTAACTTATCTAGTTACAAAAAAAAAAAGTCCACTTACTCAACTCAAGCACGCCAAAATCTAGGGACTTTTCGAGCATAAGTTGCATAAATTTTGACGTTTGTCAAAATTTTATATTACAATATAATGGACCGAGTCTATACTTGGTACATTATTGTAATATAAAATTTCGCCAGACAAGATGTCAAAATTCATGCAACTCTATGATTAGAAAGAAAGTCCCTAATCCGGTATAGGAAGAGTACTACTGAAACGGTAAAATTTAAATCTGTACTTCAATCAAACGATCATATTTAACTAACTTGAAAACCCATTGTTGAAATTTTAAAAGAAATAAAACAAACATTAAAATCACCTCAACTATGTCGTGATCTAGGGACTTTCTAACCCTAAAGTTGCAAGACATCTTATCTGGCGAAATTTTATATTACAATAATGTATAAAGTATATACTCGGTACATTATTGTAATATAAAGTGTGATATTTCAAAGATGTCAAATTTTATGCAACTCAATATTCTGAAAGTCCCTAACTATGAGGATTCAATTCCATCCCAATGCCGTTTGATAATTTTCTCATAAGAATGTCGCTATCGAAATCACACTACGATAAATTAACAAACAAAATAAAACTATGTTAATTTTTTAAGCACATATAAACTTAACATTTTATCACTTTAAGCATGTCGAAATCTAGAGACTTTCAGAACATAAGTTGCATAAATTTTGACAAATGTCAAAATTTTATATTACAATAATGGACCGAGGCTATCAACATAAAGTTGACGCCATATTGAAAATCTAACCAATCAAGGAACTAGTGTAAACGGATAAAGATTGTTCCAAACAAGTACAAAAGAACGATTTCTTCGCTTTGCCCCCCTCCTCTCCGAGTAAATTGTTGTTGGTACCGTATTAAAGCATTTCCTGTACGTAATCAACCACCACGAACCATTTAAAGGTAAAATTGTGTTGCAAGTACCATAAATGCAAATAATCGAGGCGACCACATATTTCTATGGGAAATTCTCTAGAACCTTCAACAAAAATCACGCGTCAATATTAACAATAATCTAATAGAAGTTGTAAATATTGTTATAATCTAAAATAACAAAAATATAAACAAACAAACAATTGTATTGTGGCAGCACACACAATTTTATTAAGCTAGTCTATCTACAATGTTGTATTATAGCTACTGCAAGTCAATAAAAATACTACCATAATTGGTGGTATACTTGGTACATTATTGTAATATAAAATTTTGACAGACAAGATGTCAAAATTCATGCAACTCTATGGTTAGAAAGTCCCTACTCCGCTATAGGAAAAGTACTCTGAAACGGTAAAATTTAAATCTGTACTTCAATCAAACGATCATATTTAACTATCTTGAAAACCCATTGATAAAATTTTGAAAGAAATAAAACAAACAATAAAATCACCTCAATTATGTCGTCATCTAGGGACTTTCTAACCGTAGAGTTGCATGAATTTTGACATCTTGTCTGGCGAAATTTCATATTACAATAATGTACCAAGTATATACATATTTTTTTGTAACCTCAAAATTTAATAATATTACGATTGTTTTGTACGTTTGACTTTTTTCAGAACTTTTTTCAGAGCTTTGTAATGAATCACTTTATTATTTTATAACTTTTCCAAACGTCATACCACATAGTTAGGGATTTTTGGAGCGTGCAGTTGCACATTTGCCATTTGCAAATTCACGTTCAATTTTGGTATAAACAAATAAATCATCAGAAATATATCCCTAGATCCAAGTGTACCACCCGAAACCTAGTTACCTTTCGGACTGTGAATATACCAATTGTTAAAATTTTGAAAGAAATAAAGCAAACAATAAAATCACCTCAACTATGTCGTGATCTAGGGACTTTCTAACCATAGAGTTGCATGCATTTTGACATCTTGTCTGGTGAAATTTTATATTATACTCCGTCCAAAAATTAAGTAGAAAATTTCAAATGACTAATCTTCGCAACGAAAAAATAGTCCCTTTATTAAAGCCCCAAAATTAAAATTCTCCTTTATTGTATTAAATTGAAAATCGATTTCAAAGGAATTTTAGAATCTCTAAACAAATATAAATTATCGAATCTCAGAGTTAATATTGAAAAACCAGTAGCAAAATATATTAACAAACGCGTAGAATTTTCTTCCACAATATAATATAATTTTTAGTTTAATTAAACATGTAACAATTAGGAACTTTTCAGATGTTAGGTTGCACATAACCTATCATTTGTTATTTGAAATTTTATACTTAATTTTTGGACGGAGTATAATATAATGTACCAAGTATAGAGTACGTTTACACCGTCAATTTTACAATCGTCGTGATTTAAACGTTTTCGATTTTGTTGATTTGATACTAAACCAGGGATTGTATAATAAATTCGATGCAAACGAGAATAGAAATAATGATTTTATAACAAATATTGGATACACATTGCATATAATAACCAAAGAAACGTAAAGAGTGTGATTATTTTTAACTTTGAAAAAGCCATCAGAAGGCTGATGCCCTCACACACCACTCGTATTCAACAAACACTATCTTGATTTAAAAATGGAGAGACTGACGAAGAAATCGAAACCCTCCCCCCGACCGCTTTATCGACAATAAAACACAAGGAAATTACTCTGCAACCTTCTGAATGATTATTAAAAGTAAATATACGAATACAAGACAATAATAGAATTTTAAAACAATCATGACGTCATGTCGTATTGTGGTGGTGTGCTAACAACAGTAATTGTGTCAATTTTAGGCCACATCAGGGCCGTACGCGCCCCAATCGTAGCAGGGGAAGTACAGAAGAATTACTCTGCAAAGGTATATCAATTAATAATTAGCTAATAGAACAATTAGGCGATGGTCCACAATCAGAGCCAAAGAAAATACTCCGACGCCACTGAAAATCATAGACTAGAGACGCCTCTTTGACCGCAACTGTCGAAAAATTGATGAATTCTTGTGCTTGTTGAACCGGCAAATGGCATTGTTGCCAACTTTTTGCTCCACAACACCATATTTTTCAAAGAAACGTATTGTTTTTTTATAAAAGCCACTTTATTAACACGCTGACGCCGATGTAATTTAGATCTAAATATAGAAGAGTGTAATAGCTTCGATAAAAGTCAAAATCGATAAAATTATGCAATTGTAAAGGCTGCTGCTGTAAGAGAAACGTGCTTTTTCAAACGGTACACGTGTAAAGAACATTATTTGGGTGTAAACGTGTCACATTTTCCCCGAACTTTGTGTCTAGAGTCCAACCATTGCCAAATGACCGGTCAGGTCAAGTCAACATTGATAAACATAAGAAACGTCCACTCATCGAGTCAATTATCTGTCGGAGCATGCGCAGCAGTGCTAATTCGGGAAGGGTTGGACTCTAGATATAAGTTGCGTCTGGTCCAGACGTTGTAAGATTTCCAGGGCAATAAAGCGTTCATTCAACCCTAAATCTTTCTATTATTATCATCGTTATCAATAGAATTTCTCTTACAATTACTAGGAAAATCTCCATAATGGTACCAGTATCAAAATTTTCAATCGATGAATAATATTTTAGAGAAAATTTATTTAACAAATGTTGTTGGAAGACGTGTGGTATTTTAAAAGATTTCTCTTCGCTATATTGTTTGTATTTTATTTTAAATATGCGAAAAATGAGCTTTCTCTTCGACCAGATTTTCAGCAAAAGAAACCCCATTTGTTTTTTAGATTTATTTATGTAAGGCAATTTCCTGATTTATAATAAACAGGATAGCCGTATTATGCCTTTTTTAAGACAAATAATAATAGTGATAATAATAAAGGTAAACATTGCAAAATCAGATATTCTCAAACAATCCGTTCAAATAACAATGGACAATTATTATTACTTTTTTTTTTCTGTATTACAACTACCGCTTATTTTTCTCATGGCCTACTTCAATCAATGTAAAACCAAATTTTTTTCTTATTATCATTATTTGTTTGTTTTTTAGAGTTCGTTTCATTTCCAAAGTGTGTATGATGTCTTTTATAACGAGCTTCTTGTTGTTTACTCAACAAACAACAAGCCGTCTTGATAGTTGAAGTGCTGGCCATATGGTGTGATAAAATAATTTAAAACAGACCGATTTGTTCCAGGCAACACAGCAGCATTTTTAATAGAGTTCACCTGTAAATTTCCGGTTTCTAATGATTTTTTGGCATTCTATCATCTTTATCATAATCGTCCGTGATGCAAGTCTTTCATTGGTATTTATAAATCGCTGTAACATTGCCAATGAGTTGAATAAAGCCGGTGAGATGATACAGTTGCGATCAAAAAATTTCGTACATCGGTTGGTGTAGGCCAGCCTTTAAGATTTTGTACTCAACAAGTCATCAATTTTGACATTTAAAACGTCAATAATAACAGTAATGCTTGGCCCAGATTTTTAGACGTCAAAAAAGGATGTCTGAAATTTTTTGTTCGCAACTGTATTTAGAAAAAAAAACTTAAAACTTAAAAAAAAGACGATTGCAGTAAATAAAGCCGGACCTACTTTGCCCCGAATTTATTTTTATCCCCAACAAAATAATGAAATGTCGAATAATTTCCTCGAAATAGTTTGTTTTTACAGATATTTTTCGAAACTGGAAGCCGTTATATTTTTATAATCAAAATAAGCGGTGACAGGACGTGTGTCGTTCACGCATTCGCACCAATCACCAATCGAATCGAACGATTAATTAAACTGGCGCCGATGATTGGCCGAAATTTGAATTAATTTACCAATCAATTATTTTAGGCTCGTGATTGGTGCGGTAATGTGGCGGTAAATTTGTTGAATTTCAAAAACAAATATTAGCAATTTCTAAATTTGAAAGACAAAACAAGACGACGACAACATTCTTGGATTCCGGAAATTATCAAACGCAATTCGCTTTATGTTAAATTGTAAACAGACAAGACCTACTTTCATGCAAGCAAAAAATAAACTGTAATATATCCATTTTATATTTTGTTTTACGAGAAAAAAATGTTCACATTTTTATTAATGTTGTATTATAAAGTTTATAAGTTACGAAATTAATGATTGTAATCATTTACGATCAAAGTAGGCGAGTATAGTGAACGTGAATCGCTGATTAATTCCCCCCACAAAAATGATAAATTACTCTGAGATTATCCGAGAATTAAGGCTGTCAATTTTAATAAAAATCACCATCAATGCAGTAACAATTTAATCATTCATCAAAATTATTTTGAATTTAGCGCTTTCTTGCAAGAAATCCCCAAGTTACGACATACGTTTACAATTCATCACCTACTGTGATTGTGAATAAAATTTGAATAATTAGCACAAATTGACTCATCATTCAAGAACATGTGCAGAATTTTCAATTTTATTGGCAAATAAATGACAAATTTGATTTTAAAAACAAAAAAAAATACCACAAAATACTAGATTTATTATAGTGGTCGCCGTTCGATGGGACATCCGATGGAAAACAGGAAATATCATCATTGATGGAAATATCAAATTCAACAATATTTAAATGACATCAGAACCGAAAATATCAAGTCAAGTATGGTCGTTTGTTTTTTTGCCAACAAATGATGAGTCAAAGACGACTAAACAGGCAATAATTCTAAAGAGCATCAGAAAAAACGGTTTAATTTTTAATGTGTGTACAGATGTCCTATTTATCGTTAATAACAGTGGCGTAGATGAGAGTTGATTACTATAAAGTTCACTACATTATCAACAAAAAACCACATAAACCACAATTGACCTTCTCCAGTGAGAGAAATTATATTTATTGAAGAAAAATAAACAAATGAATCAATCAAATTACAATAACATTATTGATTTTAACCAAATATGTCATTGACGAAATACTCAAAATGGCCGTTATGACTAGAGGGCGGAATAGTATTTGATATTATGACAGTCGAGCGGCACACTTCTACAGCTTTGTTTGATACACAGATTATTATCGATTAGTCACGGACGTGTTCGCGTTTTTAGCAGCTGATTGAAAGGGATGTGGAAAGTCCGCATTTCTGTTCGATTTCTCAGAAAATTACCGTTGATGATGCATGTTATGAGTAGTTTTTCTATGAAAAAATCAAACAAAAGAGAGTCAAATATTTAATCGTAAAATTGATAACAAATTGTAAACTCTAAATCCTTGACAAGTCAGTTGAGGGAATTTCGTTAACGACAGTAAAAGTTGGCACAAAGAAAATCAGAACAAGTGACTGTTGTTCCGAATTTTGGCGTCCACAGCCTGCTAGTGTTACAAAAAACAAACCCGATTGTCCCGTCAAAATTTGTACGTGCAGATGCAGCTTCCCAAATAACTCCGCAAAAGTAATTCTTGCACGTGTCGACAAAGCTTAAGGCGATCGAAATACCCGATGATTTTTTCCAATACTTGACAGCTTTAATAACCGGTTATTTTAGTAGCATCCGTTCACTATTTATAACAAGACGAACAATCAAAATTGCACCACAATTAGGCGATAATTTGTTGAATTAATAGCGAGATTTTTTCCAATATTTAATTTTAATAGAAAAATTACGTAAACATTTATTAATTGAATAACATCAAGAAAAATAATTAACATAATTTATAGCGCTACCAGATACATTTGTTTATTAATGAATTACACACACTCACGCACGCGAAAAAAAAACAACAATAACAACACAACAAAAAAAAATAGCCGAGAGCTAGATTGCGAAGGAATTTTCGGAAAAACTAATTAATCGAATCTGACATGTGGACATTTCGAGATAATTATCTATTCTCCTACTGGTTTACTTTTCCAATCTCCCACTATTTTCATTTGTTTTTCTCTTGTTGTTGTTGATTTTATATAATAAAGATAATGATGGGTTTTTATTTTAAAAAATCATGAAATTTCAATTAATTTCAAACAATATTGTCGGTGTTATAGTGGATTCAGAAACTAAAAGGTAACTAGATTTGACAGACTTTAATCTCAGGCCAATAAGAAAGATCCATATGTATAAACTCCGTCCAAAAATTAAGTAGAAAATTTCAAATTACAAATGATAGGCTACGTGAAACTTAACAATTGAAAAGTTCCTAACTATTAAATGTATACTTGAACGAAAAAGTATATTATGTTGTGGCACTACTGTTGGAATAAAATCCTACGCGTTTGTTTACGTATTTTACAACTGATTTTTCAATATTAACTCTGAAATTCGTTAATTTATATTTCTTTAGAGATTCTAAAATTCCCTTTAAATCGAATTTCAGTGTAATATAATAAAGGAGAATTTTAATTTTTGGGCTTTAATAGAGGGACTATTTTTTCGTTGGGAAGGTTAGTCACATTGCTGTCATTTGAAATTTTATATTTAATTTTTGGACGGGGTATACGAAATTTGCTGGTTGAACGTGAATGTCAAACGTCAAATGTGCAACTGAACGGCCTAAAAATACCTAAATTTCCACATATACGGCATATAGTTGGGGAATTTTTTTGACACATTTGACGTTTAAAAATTCACTTTCAACCAACAAATCTAGTATATACAATTAAATCACTAGAAATATCACCAGATTCAAGTGTACCAACCGAAATTTAGTTAGGCTTTGGTTGGTGAATATATTATAGCAGCATTCTTTAGCCGTTTATCAAGTCATCTAGAAATCTAGTAATTTAAAATATTCCAAGACTCTTATAGAAAAATGTAAAATTTCTTGCTTTTATTTAATGATTTTCCCATCTTATAACGAGTTTAAGAATAAACGAAAAAAATTCCTCTTGACCTGTAGACACTAAAAATTTTTTTCCGTATTTGTTTAAGATTTCCATTTGTTTACAAATATTGTTCAAATTCTAAACTCGTTTCGTTATTGTAGAATTTTTTGCACAATCCCCAATCGTACTGATTGGAAATCTTTATCTCCACCTGCATCTTTATTAGTGTGATTATGATTTTGTTATATTTAGTGATCAAGATCGAGATGTTTTTGCAACACACAAACATCTCATAAATGCAACAATTTATTGCATTCTTTAACGATAATTACTGGACGAGAATAGAAATACAGCATTTAGACGAGACCTTGGATAAACAAACGACATCAAGATCGTCCATAGATTGCTTATAGTTTGCAAGAAACAATAGAAAATTGTAAGCCAACTTTTGAGCGCGTCTCTAAATCTTCATTTCCATTTTACAATTTTTCTAGTCGAAAGCTTTCGTTAAAAAGCACGTTCGACGCCACAATGAAACTGTCAATTGTCAATTTCAAACGATAAAGGGGCAGAATGGGATAGCTATCATCTGTCGATTGTCTGAAGGTGTGATTTGCGGATTTGGATATTGTCGTCGCCCACCAATGTTCTTGTTTTAGCATTACGATTCGAAAAGACGCATTTTTCACACGTATTCTAAGAATCTGCAGGTGTGCGCAAAAGTCATACAAGACACCATATACAGGTGTGTGGTGCGTGATCGATGAGCGTCTTTTGCACCTTGTCGATCTGGTTTTGATCGCGGCGTACGTGGTGTCGTTCTAAAATCCAGAAACAACGGAAACAAATCCTGAATCGTAGGTGTTGAAAATATCCGGACAACTTGATGTTGTATCGAACAACTGACAATCGAAAATTAACAATTGAGAAAGTAGAAGAGGTGATTTTGATTTTTTTTCGATAAAAATCGACCAACGATTGGAAGTTTAAATGTTAACAAAACCAAGGATTTCCGGCAAGATGATGACAGAGTAACAAATGGCGATACTATGATAATTCAGACGTACCAACAAAGGAAAAAAAAACACACATTTTACACTATACGTATGTATCTATATTCGATATGTATGTAAAAAAAAATTGTTAAATGTTTTACAACATCCTGTCGTTATTCTTAATTAACATTAGAAAAATCATTAAATATTTAAAGAAATTACACAATCCTATCCGTTTTATTGACAAACAACATAGACGGCAGTGGAAAAAAAAAGAACGCCATATACAAACAGGATTGTTTCAATTTGTTCAATTAAAAGATAATAATGATGATCAAATAATAAATCTAATTAGATTTGGGCGCGTCACCATCATGACCCTTTAATTACGCAATTAAACACACCCTCATCAATAAAAAAGACTTTAATCACTAGTGGACGAACAATTTTACACATTAGTGGATAAACATTCAAAAATTGTTGGATAGTATTTGAGATTGACAAAAAAATTGACTGAATCCAGATCTTTCTCGAGATTTTCAAGTCAAATTCACCCTTTGGCAAATCAAATTTAATCGAAATAATGCAGTGCCAAAAGTGGAAAAATGGTTTCATCTCGAAACTATTTATTTGTCGATGCTGAAAGTGTCAAAAATCAGAAATAAATAATTGCTAAGACTAGTTTAATCACTAGTGGTTAAAATATTTAATATTGTAAAACTACAGTCGACGCGCCGTGTCTTAGCAATAGTTGTGCGCACTAGTGGATAAAAATTAGTATCAGTAAAAGTAGTAAAATCACCCTCTATAATATCAGAGACTTTCATTACTAGTGGTTAAAATATTTTGTGCAATAATTAAAATTGAAAGAGCAAAGTGATTGCTGTATGGAGCAATTTATTTCGTTTCCGCTTCCCTTTCTTTTCAAAACAACTTGTATAAGTGTGCATTAGTGGAGAAAATTTTCTAATCGCTGAATAAATACAAAAGATGTCGTTATTAATAAATGGAATTTTATCTGGGATCTTCTCATATTCGTGGTGTATGAAATACGCCTTTATCCACTTGTACAATAAATAAAACAACAATTAGATTTGTGTAATGAAGGGCTAACAATGTGGGTATTTTACTACTATCATGACCCTTCTCTATTATTCAATTGAACCCACCCTTTATACCATGTATCGGTATATAAATCAATTAATGATAATAATAAACTTTTTAATGTCTTAGAAAATATTTTTTTTAAAAAAACGCCACACACACACACACTGTTTCTTTCTTTCACTAACATGGTCTTGGCGTGTGGGTCGTACACGTCCTTAATTTTCCCCATGTGGGCGCAATTACCATACACACACACACATATTTGTATTTATTCGTGTATCTATGTATATTCGAAAAGAAATCGCCCATTTCTACCACCACTATTTTGATCAATGAACGAGATCTTAGTGGGCGTACTGTATATATTTTTTTCTAATATTGTTAATTTCATACAAATTGCCTACATTTCATATTTATAAATGATCGATCATCTTACGAAATGGGAATCTAATAATGGAGCCCACATAGGCGCCAATAACGACATTCTGCTGTTTGTTGGAGTGAAAGAAGCAGAAAAAAACACCGCCGCCGCCACCACCACGACCACTCAAGGTAGTCGTAATGAATTACAAAATTTTATCAATGAATAATCTTTTGCAATAATCACAGATGGTGTGTGTTTTTGTAAGTATATATAAAGTGTTGCAATTTCGTTGTTTTTTTCCTTAACACAATTTTATGGGTTAATAACAATCGTTGGATGATTTTTGTGGAAATTACTTTGGCAATCGCAACAGATAATTTGAACCAGATGTGTGTGTGTGCACCTCAATGAATCAGAGGAGACATTAAAAATAGCACACTAGATGATTTGTAGATGTACGTTATTATTATTAATGTCACTTGTTTCAATAATAATAATAAAAACAGATCTTAGATGGTATTACAACAGTTATCCTTCAAAAGTGAATAGAAAAAAAATAATAATAAAATCATATGTTCTACATTACGATTATGTATCTGTGGAACTAATCAACAACGATTTGAAATTATTAAATCATATGTTGATAATGAGTGTGATCTTAATTATTTCTACAACGCAAGTCGGTGATTAGATCATCGATCGAAATATCCCTAAAATTAGCGATTGGTAATACTGATTGTTTAAATCACAAAATTTATAGAGCATTTCGCTCAATTTATCCGTCAGAAGGCGTATGATATGAGTTGAAGGTGCGAGCGAGATCACGTCATTCTTTTATCTCGCTCTCACGCACGCAACAATCTTCCAACATGTTTAAAATTATCCCTAAAATTATCGATTGGTAATACTGTCTGATTGTTTCGTGATTTTCGATTTATAGATGTCTCTTTCTACTTCATGATCATCACATACTTTTATCTCTCTCACGCATACAATTCTCGACGTGCCGTCGCGCGCCTTTAGAAATAAAGTCACAAAAAACGATCTCTAAGGTGACCTTGATCATCGATTGAAATATCCCTAGAAATTATCGATTGGTAATATTGATTGTTTAAATGTCAAAATTTATAGAGCATTTCGCTCAATTTATCCGTCAAAAGGCGTATGATATGAGTTGAAGGTGCGAGCGAGATCACCTTCTTTTATCTCGCTCTCACGCATATTTAAAATATCCCCAAAATTATCGATTGGTAATGCTGTTTGATTGTTTCGTGATTTTCGATTTATAGATGTCTCTTTCTACTTCATGATCCTATCATTCTTTTATCTCTCTCACGCATACAATTCTCCACGTGCCGTTTCACGCTTTTAAGTAAATAAAGTCACATAAAACGATCTATAACGTGGCCTTGATCATCGATCGAAATATCCCTAAAATTAGCGATTGGTAATACTGATTGTTTAAATGTCAAAATGTATAGTGCATTTCGCTCAATTTATCCGTCAGAAGGCGTATCATATGAATTGAAGGTGAGAGGCGAGATCAACTCATTCTTTTATCTCGCTCTCACGCACGCAACAATCCACCACGATATATAAAATATCCCTAAAATTATCGATTGTTTCGTGATTTTCGATTTATAGATGTCTCTTTCTACTTCATGATCATCACATACTTTTATCTCTCTCACGCATACAATTCTCGACGTGCCGCTGCGCTTCTTTAAAGTCACATAAAACTATATCTAACGTGACCTTGATCATCGATCGAAATATCCCTAAAATTAGCGATTGGTAATACTGATTGTTTAAATGTCAAAATTTATAGAGCATTTCGCTCAATTTATCCGTCAAAAGGCGCATCATATGAATTGAAGGTGCGAGCGAGATCACCTTCTTTTATCTCGCTCTCACGCACACAATAATCTACGATATTTAAAATATCCCTAAAATTATCGATTGGTAATACTGTCTGATGATTTTTGATTTATAGATGTCTCTTTCTACTTCATGATCCTATCATTCTTTTATCTCTCTCACGCAGACAATTGTTCACGTGCCGTTGAGCGCCTTTTGTGCAATTAAAGTCTCTAAGGTGACCTTGGTCATCGATCGAAATATCCCTAGAATTATCGATTGGTAATAGTGTGTGATTGTTTAAATGTCAAAATTTATAGTGCATTTCGCTCAATTTGTCCGTCAAAAGGTGTGTCATGCACACATCCTCCACGTGCCGCACCTTAAAGTCACATGAAATGATCTCTAACGTCATTTAGCGAATGAATGAAATTCCCGTTATTGCGGAAATTATGGAAAAATCAGAGAGATTAATAGTGTTTTGCCATATTTTAATTTTATTATTTCCAACACGTCTAGTCTGAATTATTGTTGTACAAAAGAGATCTATTAATAATGTAACAACTGGTGATTGCTGAGTAATTTTCAAACAATATGTTTCTAGTTACTATCTCCGAAACTAAAACAATTTGTTGTTTTGACTGTTTTTTATTGGTTGAACGGGCGCGGATATTTTTAAAAAATTTTGGCCTGTTGTCAATTGGCTTATCCCAAAACCCATCAAATATTCATTATTATCGGTATTAATGCGTCAGTCTAATTACACACACACAAAAAAAAAAGATTTTTTCAAATAGCCGTAGCGTCCACAATTTCGATTCTCTCCTAAAGCTCGGGCCAAACTGACTGGCCGCGTAGTAGAAGGACTAAGTGTGCGCGCAGACAATCCGCCTACAGTTTGATCCGAGCTTCATCAACTGGTGCCTCTCTGAGATTCGATCCCAAAAATATGATCTTCTACTTGGTGCCCTACATAATTCCCATTATAATCCCATATAACAATCTATAAGTCGTTATTTAATGAAGTAAATATTGAAAACATTAAATACCAGATGTTTAGTAGATAATGTCTTTGTTTTCATGTGTTTATTACTTGAAACATTTGGTTTGAAATTTGGCCAGTATTAATTAGCTACCAATTACTTCTTCTGTTGACATATATCTCTCTAAAATTATGATGTGTTCCAATTTCCATTCCTAATTATCAAAACTAATGCAATTTCCGTTATTTGAGAGACGAAATCTTGCAAATTAATCGAGTGTGAATTCGTTTGAAATGTTACAATTTTCAATTATAAAATTGAGCTTTTTTGCTATCATTCCATCGACTGTCTGGTTTGTTTTTCTGACAGTTTCACGTGTTATAAATGGACAGAATCGTAGAAAATAGAACATTTTGTAATATCGTCTCTCTACCTGTGTCTCTACAGCAGACGGACAGAGTTATTTAAAAATTTATGACAGAACAGTTGGTAATTAATCAAAATTAATTAAGCGTAATCAAAAGGACGTTTATTTTTAAATCTGAGAGCCGTTTGTTTGTTCTTCTACGATCCATCATAATTATTCTTGAATAATATTAATTTCGTGTGTGTGTTATTTGCGTTGTAGACCACAAAATGGGGAAAGCCCCCCAACGGATTTTTAGCATTTTTATTCCGATACAAATTGAGACTATTTGTTTTAAATGGCTACACAATATGAGGTCAAGAATCTTGGCATTTCACGTTTTACAATCTTTGATTCTATGCGAATCAAACAAGTATTGTACGAATTTTACAAACAATATTGCATCGAAAAAGAATTATTTATGAATTTCAACAAAAACAAACAAACAAACGGAAACCAGGTGTCAGATGTAGAGTTTCGTTTGCGGTTTCCCAAATTACGCCTACCATTCTTTTCTGATTCAACAACCTATTCAAAAAAAACACACAAATAAGCACTTACTTTGTAGCACAAAATGGCACACTTTAAAGATGTCAAATTTTACGCAACTCAATCCCACGAAAGTCCCTAATTACAGCGATTTCAATTCAACCTTCCACCATTTCAAGCATGTCAGAATCTAGGGACTTTCAGAACACAAGTTGCACAAATTTTGACACTATAGGGAATTTGTTGGTTAAACGTGCAATTTCAAATGTCAAATGTGCAACTGAACGCTCCAAAAATCCCTATGCGTTTATTTTCATATTTTTTGTAACCTCACTTTTGTAATAATTTTTAGTAATTAATTACAATGTTCTTGAATATATCTATTTCAAACGCCACACCGCACGTTGGGGATTTTTAAACCGTTCAGTTGCACATTTAAAATGTCCCCATTCAACCGATTGTAATTGGCAAAAAATAATAGGGATTTTAGTGGTGTTGGGTTGTTAACCGCCGCAATTCAAACACAATTCGAATTTGTTCCACGAATTGTTGTTAATCTGTGATGCATGTCAAAGGTTAATTTTTAATAAAAAATGAAGAAAAAGTGGAACGAATTATATTTGAAAAAAACAACAACACAACACAAGTCTATTGTATTTGTTGAATAGAACGCTTAAAGATCAAATAACCATTTATTGGGTCAATATTAATCACCGACTTACGTGACAGTAATCCGATCCAAAACCGAAATCATCCATCTAAATGTCTGAACGATTAAACGGATGATTGAATTAATAATTATAGATGATCAAATAAAACGTATTAGCACAACTATATCGCGCATCATTAGTCACGGCCACGAATTGAATATTTTAAATTATACAAATGATAGGTTATGTGCACGCAACTTGATGGTTGAAAAGTCCCTAAATTTTACACGATTACTTGAAACAAAATGCAATTGTGGCACTCCTGTGTTTGAATAAAACCCGACGCGTTTGTTTGCATATTTTCTTTGGAGATTTTTAAATCAATTCTCAATTTAAAATTCTGGGCCATTAACACCGACCAAAGGATTACTAGATTTGACGGATGTCTCGTTAAACAGGATTGTAAATAGGGTTATGGACACAATTAAATCCCTAGAAATATCACTATATTCAAGGGTACCAACTTAAATCTAGGAACCTTTTGGTCGATGATAATTTTTAGATCAACCGATTAAATTATTTTATTTTTTGTATAATCGTTAATGGTTAACAATACTTAAAATTGTTTATTTATGTGAATAATATTAAAAAGTAGTAAAATAAACAAAAATTTATAAGTAGCAACATTGACAAATTTTCGTACAAGTTTCATAAACAAACAAAAGTGTGTTAATGATAGTGTTTTGATTCGTATTTTTAACATGAGAAAAAAATCATAAAAAAAAAGAATCTCCAATATTGGGATATTAGATGGGATGTTGTTGGTATCTTTGTTTATACATAGATACAGACTTTTATCACTTTGTTACGTCTACGCAAACATTTATATAGGTGCATAGATACATATATGTATATAGTCGACACTACATTACGCAATAAAACTACCTGCAGTTCGAAAATACAACAAGTGAACCTAAACTCTTATCACTGAAGGTAACAACGAAACATTGAACTTTACGATAAAATTGTTTTCGACAAATTTCCATATTTTTTTTTTAAATAAAATTATGATAGGGGCGCGCAGTGGTATAAAACGGTGGGTTCCTGATTTACTCGGCAATCTCAACTGGTGGTGCCATCAGAGAAGCACTGGTCCAGTTCGACTTCCATCTCTAAATCTCCACTTAAATTCAACTCACATCGAGCTTAAAGCTGCATTTAATCCCTAACTAACTAAGTGTGTTTTTGATAAATTTACTACACTACTGGTAATGTCAATTATGTGGGGCACCAAGCGATAATGAGCCTATTGAGTTTATATTTGATTGTTTAAATTCAATAAAGCCTTTCTAATACGGACACTCACGGGACTTGGAAAAACGTCCGCAATAGAAGGTGTCCGTATTGGGGAGGTTCTACAAATTGAAAATTCCATTTATAAGATTTAATATGTATGTTGGCAGAAGTGTTCGCAAATAGAAAGATTTTTCTCCGCCTATATGTGGGCTCTAATTTTTCCACTTCTAAATGGCTAATGTTTTGAAGAGGCGAATGGAGTGAGTCCAACAAACACGCACAAGCCACTCCACGAGCACGCGTCATTCCGTGAAACACAGTTTTAGACGGATTATCGCTTATTGAATTCGTGCCAACGATGTACGCGTCAGGTGTTGTTAATATGGCGGCGCCACCCTCCCGCCAGTTGGTTTAAAGTTCTGCGGCCGAAGCCACGCCTTCGGACGGTTGAAGTCTCACGAAACAATCATGAGGATTATTATTAACTTAACGACCGGAAATAATTTCGATTTTTTGGAAGAAACTATCACTTTAGATTAGTTCTAATAATCAATCTTTCTGTCATTAATTGATCTATTAAAAGACTTCCTTGTCTTCAACACATGGAAAATCCTAAATTAAGTGAAAAACACATGTTTTTATTTTTGATTATTTATAGATTTAGTCAGATTTTTCTAACCCAATTGTAATTATTTCTTTGCTAATTATTTTAAGAAGGCCTTGCGTGCCTTTATCGTCGCACAATTATAGAAAAATTGCGTATACCTTGTGCATTGGCTCCATTAAACGTCACAATAGAGTAGCAACGGAAAAAAACAATACAACAACAGTACAGAGACAATTAGAAGAGCATCTCTGTGAGTCATTAATGTAAAAATAGTTGAAAATTCAATGGTATCCTTGACGGATTTTTGTGATCTCGTCGAGTGAAAATCATTTGATTACAGATGTGGGGAGATTAGAAAGAATCAAAATGGACAACAACAGAAAAAAATCAAACAAGTCAACAACACAATTTATATTCTAAAGCTAAATTCAAACCAACACTAGTGGAATTTGTAATGATTTCAACAAGGAAAAATATTCAATTTTTCTACAACCATATGGTCAATAAAAACATTATTTATTCATTACGTACATTAATAATAAATTTAATGTTAATATTGCTGCACAATGATACGCGAAAAAAATTAACACGAATTAATTTTTGTAATAAAATATGGCAACACAGCCTCAATTTCAATTTGGATAAACACGACTTATTCTTAGGCCACCAATACGTGTAATGTTTAGGCGTCTATTTTCAGGACTACATGCACTGAAAAATCATCATCACCACCATTGTAAATCGAATAAATATTTTTGGCCGCTCCAGGGGATCGGCCACCTCGAAGATATCACAACACAATAATACAGTAATAATCTAATATTTAATTAATTTTGCGACTTATTCTTGTACTATTTTAATATTCAAATCGTTTATTAAAGGTGAACAAATGAATAATAATTAATTTCTAATTACATTACGGTTAATTCCACATTTGATTTGTTTCGATTTGAATCGCAAAGTAGGCGATGGATTTTTGGATCAGTACTAGCAACCTTACAACGCCTGCTTGAATGCAATTTCAAATTGACTTATCGTATACTCACGGTTGGTACACCTGAATCTAGTAATATTTCTATACTAAATTCATCGTTCGAAAGGTTCCTAGATTTAAATTGGCACCCTTGAATTTAGTGATGTTTTTAGGGATTTATTTATGTGTTATATACGCTTAGAATCCTGAGACTACGTACTTTGTTTAACGAGACATCTGTCAAATCTAGTAAAGTCGGCGAATTTAGTATACTTACATTACAGAATAGTTTGCCGCTCTATTGATATTGAAGTAGGCGATGGATTTTTGGATCAGTACTGACAACCTTACAACGCCTGTTTGAATGCAATTTCAAATTGACTTATCGTCTATTCACGGTTGGTGCACCTGAATCTAGTGATATTTCTGGTGATTTGTCAAATCAATACTAAATTCATCGTTCAAGAGGTTCCTAGATTTAAATTGGCACCCTTGAATTTAGTGATTTTTTTAGGGATTTATTTATGTGTTATATACGCTTACCATCCTGGGACTAAGTACTTTGTTTAACGAGAGACATCTGTCAAATCTAGAGAAAATGGACGTTTTTTTTTTGTAACTAGATTAGTTACTAGTTCTATGGCGCAAAATTCAAAATTACTTAAAAAATACGAAAATTGCGAAAACAAAATTATAAATACACTTAAGCAATGGGGAGAGCCACTTCGATATACAATAAATAAAGTACAAAAATGTTCTCACAGAAAATCTCTTCAATGCAAATACTTAGAAGAGCTACAAAAAGTTGCGTTTAGAATGAAATATAGGAAATTTTATTCTATCAAGTTGGTCACTAGGCTGTCAAAAAAGTCCGGTCTCTCAGTGTACAGGGTCGGCGAATTTAGTATAGATTATAGAATAGTGTGCCGCTCTATTGGTATTGTTTCAATAATTACCGCGCGCTCTTCAAATTCCTATTGGTTGTAATTAATTAAAATGTACATATCTAATTTTCGTCTAGTATTTCATTAATTAAAGAATCCACACATATTTACAGAAATATTCAAATATTTAAACATTACCGATAATTAATTCAAATTATTTACAATCAATGACGTTGATTGAATCGTTTAATTATCGGTACATAAGTAATACCAACTGTAGTTATTTTTACAAAAATTTGATTAATCAAGATGAGAACGTGTGGCGTTGATTGATCCGCCCCCGATTCTTTCAAACATGCCAGTAGTGCCAATTGCGTGAAATTGCGCCAAATTCAAAAATCCGCCAGTTTATTTTTAAACAAATGTTATTTTTGGTAATAATAGTTTGTTTTATGATTGTTTCGGTTTTTCTCAAATTTTACGATAATGTGTCAATTTCCGGCCGACTAGAAACGACTACAACTAGCCTGTTGAAAAACACTTTTAACGATCTGAAATCTTTACAAAGTCCAAAAACGAAACAACAGGTAAATATATAAATATTCTATTAAGTGTGTTTTAATATTAACATAAATGAAGTCATCTTGTGAATCATAATTTAATTTATTTAGATTAAAATAAATTATAAAATATCTGATAATAATCATTGTATAACATAATAATTTGTATGTTAAAAGACGTACTTAAATTATCCGATAAAAGACTCATTCCATATTAGAAACAATGCATTAATCATTGGAAATGTTTTTAAATCTATTCACCGATCCTGTTTGATGCCATCTCGACAATAAACAACCAAGAAAACTTTAGAAAACTTCTAATATTTCCATTGAAATTGATTACAAGTCGGCATAACATCAATCAAATGAGTCATTTTTCAAATACACCAACATACGAAAATATGGATTGCTAGAAGGCTCAATTTGACTCTCTATTTTGATTATATTATTATTGTGGTTCGTGAAATGTTGGATTTACCATCATTTGAGGCGGAATTTCACAATCCAACAACAAACCTCATTAGTTGAAAAGGAAGACTTGTAAAAGAACATCTGATGCTTTTAACACATGGAAAAAACGTAAATCTGACAGCGACATGTAGGGCATCAAGTGCAACAGAGTCTGACAAGTCTTTCCGGGCGTTTTCAATGTGAAACAGAACCATTTTTCGAATTAGAAATCTCATATGCATGGAAAATTAAAAAAAAAATTGTATAAATCGCAATTGTTGGCTGCAATCCAATTGCAGTATTTTAACCACATTAAAAACAATATCAAAATATCTAGAATTTGTTAAATTTAGTTTGCAAAATTGCAATATTTTTTTGGTAAGCTTTAGAAAAGTTTTGCAAAAAGCATCTCTCCTGTTGTTTGTCGTTTTGTTGCGATGTAATTTGAGGATGGGCTTAAAGTGCCAAGCCGACAATATAAAAGGGTTTTGGAGGTCAGTGTAACCTGCTGTTATTGTTGCTGTTGTGATAAGCTAGAGAACCCGACAAGTTTTCAAGTATATCTTGAAGATATCTGCGGGTGGTGTGCGGGGCGCGGCCAGTCAGACGGAAACAAACGGAATGCTAACCAGTAAATTTAACAACCATCATCAAAGATGATGATGGTAAAAATTACTTCAAATACATATCGAATTCAACGTATGGAAAGAATGTGTGTTCGAGGCAACAAAGGAAAAGTAGTTCAGATGATTTTTCAAAGAGAGCAAAAGCAGAGAAACTGCCTTGTAATTGTGTAATTAAGATGCAGTTATGTTGGACTTGTTACGGAAGCCAAGGTCGAATGCAGTTTTTCGACAAAAAGTCATTACAGTAGAACGAGTCAAGTCGAATTGGATCGATTATAATATTTAAGACACACGAAAATGGGGTGTTTTATCGTTTCAAAACTATCTGTTGTATGTGGAAGGTGTGCCTTGGAATTATTTAGAAATTCTTACAGCCCCATTTGAAATTTAAATTGTATCTATCTCTCTTTCTCTACTACAATTAAATTAATGAATTTTAGTAATAAAACAAAGAAAACTACAAATCCGGGTGTAAACAGCATTAATTAGACAATTTTAGATTGTTTTAGAACTATTAGTGAAAGTTTCTTCTTCTTGATTGTTTCTCTACTCGACTTTGTTATTAAATCAAACAATTAATAGTGAAAAGATCGTAAATTAATTCATTTTATCATTAATTTATTGCATTTCACGATAAGAGATTAAAACTTCAAATATTACATAATTATATGGTATCGTGCAAGTTTTTCTAGGCAATAACAACAACAAAAAACGCTCTAACTTTCAATTGTTTTCAATTAAAAAAAAACAGGTGGAACGGGATACCACTGGGTACTCCAACCGAATTGAAGGGAATTCTTTGCACATCGCCACAAGCTACGAATCACGTATCTAGAAAAAAAACAGAGATCGACTCTCATTCCAATTAGTGATGGAAAGAGAACGGAAACTATAACTACTACTATTATAGCCAATCTGCTACAATTAATCTCTACGAATAGTTTTAATAATATGAATTACATTGTCCTATTATCGATTTCTGATTGTAAGTTACGCCACTGTGTTTTCAGTCATTTCTTGCTAATTACCAATACGAAAAAATCAAAAAACCCCAATAATTCATCGAAAAGTCGCAATTACAGTTGGCCATAAATTCAATTGTTTTATAACCTATAAAAACAGTTTCTTTACGGATTTTCCAATAAGAAATTACTCATTGGTCGAACAATTTTCGATTTGTCATCAAATCACCAATTGTATTTTAGGGAAAAATCACCCATCATCCGATTGGATCGATTACGACTGTATCGGTGGCCAATTAAAATCGAAAATGTTATCGTTGTTATCGGCGCCCTTCCCGAAAAATCAGGTGTAACGCTCGAAAATCTCGGATCAAAAAGAGGGTGCCCCCCGACAACAATCAACAGGTTACGGTTACTTGACTACAATAAATATAGGGGTGATCAAAGAGGGTAAGAGCCCCTCTAACAACCTGTTGCTTGTGCAGAAAAAAAAACGATTAAAATTCAAACACAACCACCCACATATTGTATTGATGGTTATAATATGACATCATTTTTAAGTAATTTATTGTTATTGCAGCTACTACCAATCTAAAAATGGCAAATGACATTATCTACCAACAAATAATTATTTATTTAAACAAATTAAATTTAGAACAATCCATCTTTCTCCAATAATCTATCCATCTCGTTCCAACAAATTCTTGTCGATAAGAATCATATATTATAGTAGGCTACGATTTTTTTCTCGTTGACAATTAATTAAACAAATGACGATCTATATTTGACAGTCACAATAAACAAATGAAAGTCAGTAAACTGTTATCGGTCGAAAAGTGATAATAATTAACCGAAAAACAGACGATTTTCATTACGAATTTAACAAAAAAAAACAACTCAATTTTACCTACATACCGAAGCAACAAGCGTAAAGCCACGCCTGTTATTCGTCCAGGCATTTATTTTAATCACCACAAGAATTCGATCATAACCTTAAAATTTTTATCATTTTTTTTCCGTAGCAATCTGAGAAATTAAAATGGGGACATGTGTATGCGTGTGTGGACGGATATTTCTTGCCATCGCACAGGTCAACAAAATAACGAAAACTACGTCATGACCTATTGTGTGTGTGCAGCTCTCGGCCACAGTCTCACATGTTACTGTTATCTTGGATAATTGGCAAAAATTCCATGAAATTTCGACGGATTCGACGATAAAACGATCGTGTATTGATGAAATTTTATTTTTAGCTGGCAAAAAGTCCGACTCACCTTCATCTAGAAGACGCTCAACATGGATAAACACATTGGGAAAAGCGGCTAGTTGTTTCCTGTCTTTAAGTAACTGTGCAAGATAGTCTGCTATACTTTGTGTTGAAGCGTTTGTAGTGTCGCACATTTTCTTAATATTTTATCTTGATTTTTAAATTAACAGAAGAAAAAAATAATCGTGGAAAAAGTCCCACCCAAATCGGAAACACGTTTATATTCACCGATGAAGAGAATCAACAAATTAATAAAAATAAACACCGTTTTTAGATCATCGGATTTCAAATTATAATTCGCTATAATTAACAAAAAAAATAAATAATTACAAAAGAATTTATAACTAAACAAATAAAACGAAACAAACACGACGCACTACAAACTTCAACTGACTTGGGATTTTGTCGATTGAGATTGTCAAGTATTATTGGAAGAACGAAGAACAACATAGAAATGAATATGTTTTGTTGGTAGGACGCATGCGTCACGTTGATCACCAAGTCGTTTATGCGCAGTGCGGATTTGCCTTATATGGGGCGCTCCAAAGTTTCCCTTAATAACAAATTTTGCCCTTATTATGAACAATTTTTCACAACAATCCGGCACAATTTGGACTTAAGCGCAATTGCTATTTTTCTGTATAAACAATCCACGGATCTCGGACGGAATTCCATGGAGAAGCTGTACAGATACAATTACATCCGTACCGTTTGTTACCGATTTTTTCCACCAACATTATGCAATATTGCAAATATTAACAAATTTTGTAATTTTTCCACAACAATAGATCAATTGATACTATAAAAGGAAATTTGTTCTAGGCTTAAGTAATGTCGGCCATTTCCACATATTACAACAAGAACCTTAGACAAGTTTATCTATATTTGGTGCACTTGCATAATCACCATCTAATTGGTATTATTTGAAGAGAATTAAAATGGAGAAAGAACAAAAAATGTGGAACATTAAGCGGAACAATCTCAACAAATCCGATTCGATTCTTATGAATTAACACAACTCCTACAAATAGTTGGAAGAGAAAAAAAGGCGTAGAACTTTCATAAAATTGTACAACGATTAAGGTTACTCCACTTACCTTGATCTTATTTTATTCAAATATGAATCTAGTGGCTAGAGGCGGCCGTACTTTTCCTTCATTAAACCATCGCAGTGATGTAAATTGATACCTACACGTTTTCTATGGAAAACAAGAATACTTTGTCGGAAATATGTCTGGTTTTCGTAGCGTACATGTACTAGAAAGAGATACAGTGGGATATTTGGGCATTACAGCTGAGAAGCCAAGAAAATTCACCTATCGCAGGTTGGGCGAAATTGGATCTAGTTTACTTGATGCCCTACTAATTGTTAGAATTATTAAATCGTATTGTAACAGGCGCCCCAATTCATATGCGATATACCTACACAAAATTGATTTATACACACGAAACAAATAGAATAATCAATTTGGAAAATATCGCAAAACGGCAATGAAAACCTACCCACAAATTCTAGAATTATCTAACCAATTCTAATAAGGGTATAATTCTGTAGGTGGAACAATTTATTCTACTTAACAGATCTAATCTTCTATTTTTAATCAAAAATAATAATAAATACACAACAAATTAGCAATTAGATCAGATTAATTACGATTAACGAATTGCCGGTTAATTAATCAAACAAAATGGGATAACACAATTAAGATGGAAGTAGGTATCGATTATCTTCCACATAATTGCAAAGATAATTGTTTCTATTAAAGAAATAAATCTTTTAGAGGCACGACAACGAAACAAAAACGTAGGCCGTTTTATTACCAGCTGACGTCATCGGAACAACACCAGCACACACAAAAAAAAATGGTAGGTGCTTGTCTTTACCAAAACAACCAGCGCCTACTAGAAAACAACTACTATGGTAGGAAGAGGCGACCATATGGAGAAGTAGCTACCTTGGATCACCTGATGGTTGTGTGTGTGTAGGCTGGAATGATTTGCCAAAATGGGAACATTCCGATTATTATTCTTATAGCATTTTCATAAAGTAGTCGACATTATCGAGATTATGTCTTGATTTTGGGGGCGGTGTGTTGCCTTGTAAGGATTGCAGTTAATTTCCGAGTTAAGTTGAACCAAATCGACTATAATTTGGATAAATGAACAATACATATGGAGGGATACGAGAATTGTTGAAGTAAATAGGAATAATCTATAAATAAATTGTGTATTGCAAATGTGTTACAGTTTTGAAATTACAATTTATTGAATTGCGGAAGTTGCAGATTTATTTTTGGTGGTTTCAAGGTGCCGCACTACAATGCAGGTGATGCTTCTTTGTCAACATACATATAAATTTATTTCTCATTTGTTTATTACAACCAACGTGATGACAATATACGACAAATTGGGGGAAAATTTATTGGACCAACTTCCGTGCACGATTAAACAAGCAAAAAGAGAACATGACACTGTTCAGCAAAGCTCTCAAACCAGGAGGCCATAAAATAGTACAAATCGACCCTTATTAGATGTTTTTTTTTTCAGCATTGCAATTTATCACCATTTCTATTACAGTGTTTATCATCGTGGAGAAATTTTACGACTTTAGTCAATCTCTCGTAGTGGTGGTTAGGAAGAGGAGATGAGGAGGCTCACCTCTAGCAGCAGCAGTAGCAGGAGCTGCTCTTCCCCCAAAAAAGGTAAATCCTACCAGTTAAGTTAATTTCTAAATAATCACAACAGTTCCAGATCAGTGTTTCTCAAACTTTTTCACATTGTAACCCATAAAATCACCTTACAGCCTTCGTTGCTTTCTTCAAAACTTCTAATTTCATCTGAGTGAGGCTCACTCTTCTAGAAAAGGCATCAATTCAGAAACCTATATCTTAGTATCCCGTTCCACCCCCAATTTTATCTAATTCTTAGTACTTATTGTTAGTAAATAGGCACGACCACCTTTTCTTTTTTTGTTTGCATGACGAGTTTTATGAGTTTCTTGACGTAAAGAAATGTTGGCCTCCCATAATACCATTTGCATCCGGGTCCCTTTTGTAGAGAAGGCCGGTCCTGGATCTAAATACACTTCTAATTGACGATTATTATCAAATACCTTGTCTACTGTGTAATTTATAGCTGCTGCATGATTGCGAATATATTTTTATTGGTCAAATAAATTACAGTTTACCTTTATTTACGCCATAATTGGTTTGTATACTAAATTCATCGACCAAAAGTTCCTAGATTTAAGTTGGTATCCTTGAATATAGTGATATTTCTAGGGATTTATTTGTTTGTATCCATTTCACCTCTAACAGTCCTGAGATTATGTACTTTATTTAACCAGATATCTGTCAAATCTAGTAATCCATTGGTCGGTGAATTTAGTATATAAATTTATTTGTTTTTTTATTTTACAAACTGAAGACAAGTCGTGGAGTGTAACAACAAAAAAATTGCATAAATCAACAATTTCAGGTAATTGCTGTAATTGTAAAAACTATGCAGAATACTAAGAAATTTTAATTAATCAATCATAAAGTCGGTTTTTGTTTATTGATTAATATTTTTCTTTATATCTACCAGGGCCGGCCCTAGCTTTTCTGGCGCCGCGTCAAACAAACCTATTATTGGCGGAAAATTATTTAAACAAAAATTAATCATCCATCGGAGTTAAGACGGTTCTACAGTGACGTAGCGAACATAATTGGCGCCCCCTTGTTACAATCATTACTAATTTAAAATACACTGCAAAGTATTGGAGAGTATGTGGTTATGAGAGACCGTTTTGCACCCCTCTCGCAACGCCACTGCGGCTCCAGTGTTTTTGCCGCTCCAGGTATAGCTGCCTGCTGTGTGGCCTCGGGCCGGCCCTGTGTCTATGTCCCTCTCTTGATTAGTCTGATTTAGATTGTTATTAAAATTAATCGATACATCTATCTACTGTCATGCATTCTTAATTTTTTTGTTCTGTACAATTCTTGCATTTATTTTAAATGTTTTTAAATTGCAATCGGTATTTATGCTTTTTGTTGTTCATTATGCAATTTCTGAGTCATGTCCTTCACATAGAATCGTTTATTGATCGACAAGACACCCATATTTATACAAATCTAAAGGCATTTATCATGAAAAGATCATTTTTATAAATTAAAAAAAAATAATAATAATTTAATTGACACACCGATCTAAAAGTTTGACTTAACACGTCCAATTATCTTTCTCCTCTTTAAAACTGACCGCACTTCTAAGAATTTTCGACAATTTACTAATTTGCTCATCATTTTATAAATTTAGAGGGTGATTAATTGATAATTGGGCGTTTGAGATTAATAAATCTCTAAATAAAGAAATTACAGAAATTGTTGATTTATCTTCGATTACGTAACGCAAATAATTAGGGATTAACTGAGTTATTAGTTGAAAACCGAAGGAACACGACTAAGCCTTGAAACTCACCAAAGTTGCCCGATTCGTATTACCTGGCTTATCTTGGGCTTAACATCAAGTTTTGTGTGGTACAAGTCATCAACTCGTCAAGGATCAATTGTAGCTTGAGCCCCACAGGAAACGGTTTTTTTCCGGCTACAAAACCGGCTTTGCCCATTTTGTATTTAGAAAATAAAAATTTGTCAATAACCGATTAGAAAGCGGCCGATTACAAATGGCGAGAGAGAGAGAGAGACAGAGACCGACCTAAACTCGAATCGTTTTGCATTTATGGTAAAGCTGGCGACTTTCATTCTTGGTAATAAAAAAATGCGTGGTCGCTTTTTTCCTTTATTTTAACAGAAAAACAAACGCGTCACTCCATATATGAATATTGATGTGATTCTCTACGTGCACTAATCGTGCAAAACTTTATCGAAACAACACAATTTCAAACTTGTTTTGACCAATTTTTCATATGTGGTTTGAGAAAGGAAGGAATAATAAAAGAGAAAAAAAAACACCCAATAGCCACCCACGTATTAATGCACCTACACACGTAAACACTTACTTATTGACAAATATGGTAATGAACGAGTAATTGCTGAGTATCACGTAATTGTTTATCAAACTGTATATTTTATATGATTGTTGTTTGTTGAAAAATAGGGACAAATTGATTGGATTTCTACAAAGAGTCGAAAATGTTGATGCCTTTTTTGGAAGGCGGTCCAACAATAGCACCGTAATTGCTCAATTTTCACCATCAAAACGTTGCGATGAAAGCACCGTATCGGTTGACTGACAAAATGTACTTATCTAAGTAGACCAAACAAACTGTTACGTACTCTCAGGTGAAACTAGGAAATTGTTTTCCCCATCAGCTTATTTGGAACGTTAATTATCGAAAACAGAATGGGCTAAAAGGAGGCGACAAGCGGACACCCAAACGTTTCCAATCATTAGTGGTGAAACGATTGGGAATCGCTGATCTAAACACCGGATGACTATTAAAAAATAAAAACAAGTACAATCAAGTAGGCGTAATCATTGTATTTACAAAAAAAACTATCTTGAAAATTGCCTTTTATCACCTGGTTTTTTGAATGGTCGATAAACGGTTCTCTTTCTCTTCTCGTTATCGGGTAATGAATTTAAACTCTTATAAAATCCAAAACCACCACCTCCTCGACGTTTTGCCGGTCGTTCTGCTCTCTTCACGGAAACATCTGTAAAATATCCAAATTATTCCAAAGATTCTTTATTTATAATTTAACAAATTACTTAGATCAACAGCCGGTGGTACTTTGAAACCAAACGATGCTGCCACTTTCGCTAAATCTATAGTGCTGATATCGAATATAGTTTTTAAATGATGCGAATCGTACGCTCTTATATACGATTTAAAACCTTCTTTAGCTGATAGATGGAGAAAATAGTTTTTCTCTATCAAATTCTCCAACTATTAACAAAACGAAAGATATAACAGAAATGTGGAAAAATCTTGTACAAAATACGTACAGCATTTTGGATATTTGCAATTTTATGCCAACTACATTCGAATTCATTCAATGTCACTTTGGCCTCCTTCAAATAACGTAGAAAACCCAATTCTTCGGGACGTAGAAATAATAGAGCATGTCCACTACCACCTTCACCACGTGCCGTCCGTCCAACACGATGTATATACTCTTTTGGATCATCTGGTGGATCGTATTGGACAATCCAATCAACACCTTGTATATCGAGACCGCGAGCCGCCACATCTGTACATAATAAAATACCAGATTCGGCATTACAGAATTCGTAGAATGTTGTAGTCCGTTTCGTTTGTTTCTGTTTCCCCTTTAAATCAAAATATACGATTAAATAATTAATATTTACAAAAAATGAATCGTTTTTTCCAACTCACATGGATACACATAACGGGTAGATCGATATAATTGAACAATTCGCTGTGGTATTTTACAGACATACAAGAACTGAAAAATACCATAACTTTCTTCTTACGGTTCTTCTTTAAAAACGTAAATAATACCAATAAACGTTTCTCGGATGGACAAACGAAATAGCCTTGTTCTAAACCGGCAACAGTAGCTTCCGCTTTATTATCATCAACACCCACATAGATGGGTTCTTTTTTTAAAGCCAGTGCTTGTAGGGCTTCAGTTTTTTGCGTCTGTGTGGCACTGAACATCATAGTTTGGCGTTGTTCTAAAAAAAAAATTGTACAAAACAACAAATTTAATTGAAATCTGGCATATTTACTTGGTAGTAATTTAACGATTTGTTTCATCTCCTCTTCAAAGCCGATATCCAGGATACGATCAGCTTCATCAATCACAAGACATTGTAGATTTTTGTATAGAAAGTCCGGTGTACTTTGCATGTGATCGAGTAATCGTCCAGGTGTTGCCACTAGAATATTGATACCTTTTGCTAATTTCTGTGCTTCAGTTGTGCGATTTGTACCACCCATTACTAAACCATAGGTATGATGATGGTATTTCATTAATTCCTTTAAAACACCAAATGTTTGCATTGATAATTCCCGTGTTGGTGATATAATTATTACTCCAGTACCTAAAATTTACCGTTTTTAAACAAAATACTCTTTTTTATAGTAGCTAATTTACCATTTTTAGGCATAAATTTCGCTTTATAGATTAATTCGATGGCCGGTATTAAAAATGCTAGTGTTTTACCAGAGCCTGTCTTTGCAGCACCAACTAAATCACGTCCTTCTAACAGTGGTGGTATTGATCTGGCTTGGATCTCGGTTAATGTATCAAAGCCCATATCTTTGATTGCATTTAATGTATTCTCACAGACTTTATCTTGCAATGAATCAAATTTACTATCACTTAAAATCTCTAATGTTGTTGTTAATTTGGGAACTATAAAATTAGATTATTATTAGAATGATTAACAACAAATTGATCGAATCAACGTACTGGGACAATTATCAATTTCGTTACCATTAACACTAAATTCTAATCCTTCTTTCTTTTCAGATTCTTTCTTCAGCTTCTTTTCTGTAACAGAACAACTTGAAACAATTGAGTTTGAATGTTTTGTAATTAACCTACTTTTAATCGGACTGGAATCGGATTGTAGCCGTTTCACACTATTCGATTGTACATTAATCTGATCGCCATTCTCATCTGCATCGCTTATTTCTGAAAAATTACACCGATTATTCGTTGTATTTACAGGAGTGCCTGAACGTACCTTGTTGTGTTGTTTTCTGTGGATTTTCCTTCAATTCTAACATTTTCAATTTCTTCGTTTTCGTTTTCTTCTGATTTGTAGCCATTTTGATTTGATTTTATCAGTTTTTCCCGAAAATATTGCAAAAACACGTGTCAACGACAGGGCAACAACAATTTGAGGTTATGATGCCAGTGATGCCAACCTTTGACTAGTTTTATCCCCAGACGTTCTAAATTCAAAAAACAAAAAAACCGCCGAAAATCCAGCCTAGTTAAATGTTGACCACACTAGATAATCAGTATTTTTCAATATAAAAAGTCTAAGAAAAATCCGAATTATCCTTACTTTTTTTTGGAATATTCTATTCTAATACTACTGTCTAGAGTCCAACGTTTCCCAAATTTGCAACAACTACTGCGCATGTCCTGATTGTAAGTGTCGATGCGTGCATGTTTATTATGGCTATCAATATTTTTTGTGGTGAATTCTTTTGACGTCAACAAAAATTAAAGGTAAATAACTGAAAATATAGAATGCAATATTAAATTCTCCCGTCGTATAACTTTTCCTTGTCAGAGCATGCGCAATAGTGACGACAAATTTGGGGAAAGTTGGACTTTAGACACCTGTTCTTGAAATGTGGCGTTACTTTAGTCACAAACTTTGAGCGCCATCTATGCATCGATTCGTTTATTAAAACTGGTACCCCTTGTTAGGGGTTACATTAATACTGTAAACTGCTGTAAGTATAGCGTCTTTTGTAAACATTTATCACTGTGCAGATGTCGAAAGTACCCGAAATATCTAGCCTCAATTTTTACGAGGAGCCTCCGAGCGGTTTCGAGACCCTCCCAAATTTGGAAGATTATAGCGGTAAACGTTTCGAATTGTATACAATTTTAATACAACAACTTGCTCAAGACGATTTGGGCAATTCGATTAGAAATAGTACAGTTTTTGGTAATGTATTGGAATCGTTAGAAACACAAAAAATTGATACAATTTCACATTGGTTGTTCCGATTAGGTATTGCATTATTTTAATCGTATCAAATCAGTAATAATCGACATTTTTTCTGTTGTTGGTAGCCTATTCGAAAAGTTTCGAATCAAGACAATTATTTATAAAATTAGAAACTCTATGGTTCCAGTATCGTTTATCACTATTCACAGTTGATCAAATTGTTGAAATTACAAAGAAATTATTGAAATTATCACCGGCAATTAGTCGAGCAGATACTGACCTGTTTGAAGAAGATTGCGATTATTATCGTGTCAAATTCACACAAGTTCTCGATCTGGTCAAGAAGCGTTTGTATCGTTTAGAAAAAGGCTACCTTTACATCCCCGATTACGAATTAAAGTCACTATTAATCGATCATTTCGTTAAAAATCTAACAAAATCGACGATAGTAAGTTGAAACATTCGGAAATCTACAGTGATTATAACGGAAAACTTCCAGTATGCATCGAAAGTGTTACCAACACTCGGATCGCTCCAATTCGATGTGTTACTATCAACGATTCCGATCATTAAAAACAATCAACATTTCGATAATTCCGAGTATTACGGCGTAGTCGATTTGGCGAATCTCGACGATTATGCTGTACAATTTCCGATGTGTATGCGTTATTTACATGAGAATCTACGCAAAACGCACCATTTAAAATATTTCGGTCGCATGCAATACGGTCTGTTTATCAAAGCAATCGGTTTCGATTTGAATGAAACGCTACAACTATTCCACGACGAATTCATCAAAACCATGCCAGAGGATCGATTCCAACGGAAATATTCGTATCTATTCCGTCACCATTACGGTACAGTCGGCTCGAAGATCAATCAGAAACCGTACAGTTGCGAGAAAATCTTTGAAATTGATGTGAATCCAGGACAAGTACACGGTTGTCCGTTTAAACATTGGAACAAGGAACAATTGATGGTGCAATTGCGTGATTACGGTTTGAATGGTTGGCAAATTAACGAGATCGTAACGATGACAAAAGAGGGATTGTTTCAGAAGGCATGTGGGCGTTATTTTGAGTTCGTCCACAATACCGAATTGGACGAGGCAATCGTACATCCGAATCAATACTTTTTTAATTATTGTAAATTGGAGCAGGAGACTAGCGATATTGAGGATTTGTGCTAGTTGTCAACAAAAATCCCGAATTATTACAAATACCAATGTTAAATAATAAAAGTTCCTAAATATAAGCGGCTACTTTAAAAATCCTCCCAATTTCTTTTTGAATATCTTTATTGTAATCAGAACTATATAAATATTAAAATCCGCCAAATTCAAATTTGGCGCTATTATTCTTTTTATGTTGGTAGCGCTATATGGGTATATCTAGTGATTTTTGTGCAAATTGTTGGTAGCACTGCATAATTTGATAGTTTGCGCCATTATTACACACGTAATAAATAAATAAACGTAGTGAAAAGTTTAATTTTGTCAAAGTTTCATAAAAAAATTAAAAAATCGATTAATTTCAGTAATTTTTCAATTAATTAATTAATTACAGTAATTTTTCAACTAATCAATTAATTACAGATAAGTCCGGTATATACAGGGCTTTCATTAATGTCCGAGACTCACGTGACCAAATTGGATGTCACTATTAGTAAATTTGATTTTCTAAAGTTGGCTGTTGTGAGAAATTTCAAGTGACCCTAAACCAGCTGTCAATCCAGTGGCGTCACTGGCTTTCACGGGATTTCCCTCATTTTTTTCGCGCGTTGTTTTGATATTTTCTTACCTTACCTTACCTTACCCGTTCTTTTTCCCTTGATTGTTTTTGTGTTTGTTTTCGAACAGTTTTTATAATAAAAGCTAAAATGAAATCTTTCTTAAATTACCTTTTTCTTTGAAAAAAATAAAATATCTACACCACTGGTGCCATAGACTGATTTAGTGTTTTAATTTTTATCGAATACCACCGGGTGTAATGTTGGTTGCCTAACGCCGCGGTCACGTGGGTCTCGGACATTATTGAAAACCCTTTTTCTTATTATGCAGCAATTGCTAAAAATTGTGAATGGCTAAGAATATTTTAATATTGCTAGCTTTTAAGTTTTTTATAAGAGCGGCACTATCGATCGTAAAGACTTCGAACTTGCAATAGAAGTAAGTATTTTTTTTTTTTTACAATTATTATTAAAACGCTAAATTGTTTGTTGAGCGATCTAATCGAGTTTGGCTTTAATAATTGCATCTGTCAAACCTATAGTAACCCTTTGGTCGTTGAATTTAGTATACTTTGATTCATCAGAAATTCAAATTTGGCGCTATTATTCTTTTTATGTTGGTAGCGCTATATGGGTATATCTAGTGATTTTTGTGCAAATTGTTGGTAGCACTGCATAATTTGATAGTTGGCGCCATTATTACACACGTAATAAATAAATAAACGTAGTGAAAAGTTTTATTTTGTCATCGTTTCATAAAAAAAATTAAAAAATCGATTAATTTCAGTAATTTTTCAATTAATCAATTAATTACAGATAAGTCCGGTATATACAAGGCTTTCATTAATGTCCGAGACCCACGTGACCGCGGCGTTAGGCAACCAACATTACACGCGATGGTAAAAATTAAAACACTAAAATCAGTCTATGGCACCAGTGGTGTATTTTTTTTTTTTTCAAAGAAAAAGGTAATTTAAGAAAGATTTCATTTTAGCTTTTATTATAAAAAGTGTTCGAAAAAAACACAAAAACAATCAAGCGAAAAAGAACGGGGGCAACAGGTACAAAACAACGCGCGAAAAAATGACGGAAATACTGTGAACGCCAGTGACGCCACTGGATTGACAGCTGGTTTAGGGTCACTAAATTTGAAATTTCTCACAGCAGCCAACTTTAGAAAATCAAATTTACTGATAGTACATCCAATTTGGACTTTAGACACCAGTTATTGAAATTTGGCGTCACTTTAGACACAGAAATCCAAACAATAACCTAAAGGCTGTCGATTGTTTTTAAGCCAATTAATCAACTAATTATACACAGTTTTAATTAGAGATGATTGAAGTGTCCACAGACTCAACGAAATCATCGTAAGTATCTGCAAAAAAATCCCTAATACGTTAAATAAAAAAAACAACAAACATTTAGGCCTCCGCCACTAAAGTGTCTCGTAATCTCATGTGCAAACTTTGTGACGCGCACAAGAGGCGGTGTGAAATTCTTCAATTTCCCCTCAGAGATCGAGAATCGATCATTGACACAACGTTGGAAAGAGAAATGTGGCGTGGCCGCCGATCACGATACAAGACAATCAAAAGTCTGTTCGATACATTTCGACGTCAATTCGTTTTATACGAAAACACGATTAAAACCGACCGCTGTACCCAGACTGCATCTAGATTGGATGTTTGGTGCACCCGAAATCCGTGTTAAAACCGTTGAAAATGTCGTTAAAGACCTGAATCGGTACCCATCATCGGCCGACATCAAATTGATCGATTTCGATAAAGTCGTGGAAACTGTTGATGAGCATGAACGATTAAAACGACAATTAAACAAATTAGAAACGGAATTACAACCGATTAGTGAAGAATTGGCCGTTTATGATGGTAAAATTAAAAGTATACAACAGGAATTGGAGCGTTTCAATCAGTTTTGTTGGAACACAAGCGATAGAACGTTGCGTAGATGCGATACGAATATTTTTTTGAACAAGATCTTTTCACCAGCACAAATTGCTTTGTTAATCGGTAAAAAGAAGAAGATTTATTGGAGTCATGACGATTTAGCGATGGCATTCACATTGAGACACACCGGCGGCCGAGAATTGTATCTGTACATGAAAAACAAACTAAACTATCCATTACCATCACTATTAGCCGTACAAAGATGGGCGGCATCGAATTAATAATAAAAATTTTTACAGATAATGTCGTGTATTGTTTTCGGTTGTCCTAATGGTAGCGCAGATACAGCCGATCAAGCGGTCCATTATTACACCGTGCCGAAACGTGCGACAATCGCGCAACAATGGATCCAAGCCAGTGGCGTGGAAGCCGACCAAATTGACCCGAAAACTGGTAAAAAAAAAGAAAACGTTTTTCGTTCAATTGAGAATGTTGTTAAATTCGTTGCTTTTAGCGAAAATTTGTTCGTTGCACTTCGACGAGGACAGTTACATTTCTCAGAATAGTTTGAACGGTGTGCCGCGGATATTGAAGCTGGACGCTGTACCAAAACTCCATTTACCTACCGAAATCATCATAAATCCCCCGAAACCGAATCAAGACAAATACGAACAAATCAAAACGTCTCAACAATTAACGAATCTGATGAAAGAGAATAAACGTTTGCGTGAGAAGATCGCTTCGTTGGAGAATCGTTTAAAAGTCGATAAAGATTTGTTGGATAACAAACGGTTGGTTTGTCTGAAACTCGGTGGTGAATTGGCGACAAAACGCTACATGTCGAAAAAGGCTCAAATCTTAACACTTTACGAACAACGCAAATTGTTATCGAAAGTCTTCTCCGAACGACAGATTAAAATGTTGACTGGTAAGAAACGGGTCGCATGGGCCGATGATGATATGGCGATGGGTTTAACTATACGCCATTTGAGTAATAAACGTTGTTATCTGTATTTAATGCGACATCTCAACATACCACTACCTGGTGTGTCGAGTATTAAGCGTTGGTTAACACTAAAACGCGATAAACTCTCAACTCTAGATAACGAATAAATTTTGTATTTTTCGTATTTCAAACAAATTAATTTCTCAATTCTTTATCAGCTTTGGTTAGATTAACGAAATTATCCAATTGTTTAACTCTCAAACGACTCCACACCATATAATCGTTCAATGCAATAATTTGGGCGGCATTTAGAGCGGCCCCTTCCGGATACAGAACAGTTGTACAACCGAGACCGGATGGTACATTCAAACTGGACCAAACATCACGATCCACATTATCCGCCTTAACTGGTGGACAATTGATGACTGGCAACGGGGAATTACCGGCAATCACCGGACCCAGACCATTCGAACGACCAGCAACAGCTACAAAAACAATCTTCAACGGTAACGATTCATAATAACGGACAATTTTTAATGTTTCATCGGTTGTTTTATGGGCTGATGTCACGCGTAATTCGGTTCTTAAACCGAGTCGTTCACAATATTTCTGGATGGTTTTACAATGCTCCTGATCGGATACACTACCCATCAAGATAACAATCAAATGGTCATTGGGTGGATTCAAATGGTCCAATTGTTGATTGACCCATTCGAAATTACGTTTAACTGTATCTAAATCGGATTGGGTGACCGTTGATAGATTACGATAGACTTGTTTGTCGACCATTAAACGTTTATCACCGGATGGCCATAAACGCCAACTATCCGAATCGATCACGTCGGCCACCAGGATTGTGCCTGTTAACGCAAATGACGTCATTTAGTGATAAATTTTTTGAACTGTTAGTGGAAGTCACCTTTGTTATCGACGCCGAATTCGATTTTCATGTCGATTAGGGCGCAATTCCTTGTCGACCACACTTTTTCCAATACCTCAAACACCAGAATCGAGGTCTTTGTCATGATGTCGACTTCATTCGGGCCTATATCAAAAAAAAAATGTTGTTTTTCTGTGGCATGTTATCAATTACAGTAATATTCCTATCTTAATAATTATTTACAAAACATACTATTGAGAAAAACTCTGATAACAAAGACACATACCGATGAGAACCCCATTAACCTTGAACTCGGCTGAGATAATTTGTTCAGTGGACCATTGGGGGTCGTGATTGGCATCGTCTTTATAGAACGTTTCGTGTTTGGGTGGATAGAAACGGTAGCCCTCTTTGACGCCAACGTGACGTTTCAGAAACGAACCGGTCGCTAAACGCCGTGTCACCCATTCGATCGGTATCATTTCGCAACGTTTCGATAGGAACGCTGTATCGCTTACGGATTTCACAAATGATGTTTTCACACCAACAGCATTCAGTATTTCAAAGACTCTAGCATTGGTCTTATTCGAGATGGCACCTTTACCGACCAGATCGTTCGCTTTAACACCATCACCGGCGGTGATGCGGTCCTTGTTCAATAACAAACACAAATCGGGATGATCGGGCAATTCAAAGACTTGTTTCGTTTTGCCTTCAATAATCAATGGGCCTAATTTATAAGCGCCAACTGTAAATAGAAGAAAATCGGGATTATTGCGATTTTGGACAGCCCTGTCTACCTGTTGATTGTTTTGTTTTTGAAAAAGTTAGGTTATATCACTATTACCGATTATTTGGATTAATAAAAGACCCACCTTGTTTCGGATGAGACATTTTGTGAAATTGGGAAGAAAATTCGTCTTCAACTCAACAAAAACCACCAAAGTAACGAGAAGAAATGGTTAAATTGTTGCTAGAATAGATTCGAGCGTGAGTTGGTGGAGCGCATGCGCAACTCGACCAATCTTTAAGAAAAAATTGATTGCCTCATTATTTTCGCCGATTTTTACGTAAATCCAAATAAAATAAACATGTTTATTCCAATTGATATCAATTATTGTGCAAGATAGATTTTTTTCCAGTAAAAAATCGGTATTTATAATTATAATAATGAGTACTCTGCACAGTTGGTGGGGGGCGACTCGGTACGAATCACATGGTTATTTAAATTACAAAATCACCACTTTTATTCGAATAATCTTCAAATTTATTCCGATAAGTGTTAAGAAAACACCAGAAGAATCTCGTAAGTAAGTAATTTGTTGTTGATTTTCCACCCGGAAACAAGCGACTTTCTATAATTTTACTAAGTCTATGGTTAAACTATTGTTTAACCATAGAGAGGTACAGGGGTGTACAAAATCCGAAAATTTCTCGAAATATTTTAATAAATCAGCCACCTTTGATTAACCTCGATTAACACTAATTTTGTTTACATCATACTCTAATTTCGATATGATTGATTGAGTTTATATAATATTGATGTTGAATTTGCGTGGAAAATGATAAAAATTACGAAAAAGAATGACGAAACACTCGTGCAAATTTCACAATTTCACAATTCCGGGTTATCGCGCAGAGGTCATTAATTTTATTTACGTTTCGGTTTTTCTGTTGTAATACAAAAATTGTTTTGTTGTCCGCCCCACAAGTATAGAAAAATGTCGCAAGGTGTTGAGCCAATCTACGACCAAGAAGAGTTAGAATGCCGTGTAAAACAGATGGCTATCGATAAGAGGACAGGCCGTGGCGCTGTCACTTCCGGACTAACGCACGAATGTGGTGTGTTCGGTGCGATCGCATGCGGTGAATGGCCGACAGCCCTAGAAATCTCCCAGATTATCTGCTGGGGCCTGGTGGCCCTCCAACACAGAGGTCAAGAATCGGCCGGTATCGTCACCAGTGAAGGCAAATGTTCGAAATACTTCAATATTATCAAAGGCATGGGCCTTATCAGTAACATATTCAACGATCAAGCCATCAAGAAATTGAAGGGAAGTATCGGTATCGGCCATACGCGGTACTCGACGAGTGCAGCATCCGAAGAGGTGAATTGTCAACCGTTCGTCGTACATACAGCCCATGGGGCCTTAGCTGTGGCCCATAATGGTGAACTGGTGAATTGTGAGAGTTTAAGGAAGATGGTATTGGCACGTGGTGTTGGTTTATCAACACATTCCGATAGTGAATTGATAACACAGGCGTTATGTTTGAATCCACCGGAAGGTGAGATTAACGGGCCGGATTGGGCGGCACGTATACGACACTTGATGCAATTGGCACCGTTAAGCTACTCATTGGTGATTATGTTGAAGAACAAGATCTATGCGGTACGCGATCCGTACGGTAATCGGCCGTTATGTCTCGGCAAAATTCTACCAATGAACGAACGTAATTTCGAATAATTTCCCCTATAATTTGTTTTTAAATTAACCACAAATTTCAGCACTCGATGGTGAATGCGACGATAGCCATGAAGCTGAAGGTTGGGTGGTCTCGTCGGAATCGTGCGGTTTCCTATCGATCGGCGCCCAATACGTACGCGAAGTCTTCCCCGGTGAAATCATCGAAATGAGCCGGCACGGTATCCGTACGATTGATATCGTTGAACGTCCCGAAGACAAGATCCAAGCATTCTGTATTTTTGAGTATGTGTATTTCGCACGTGCCGATAGTATCTTTGAAGGGCAGATGGTGTACGCGGTACGTATGCAATGCGGCCGACAATTAGCCATCGAACATCCCGTCGAAGCGGATATTGTAAGTTCCGTGCCGGAATCGGGTACGGCAGCGGCGCACGGTTATTCCCGACAAACGGGCATCTCATTTTCGGAGGTGTTGTGTAAGAATCGATATGTTGGTAGGTCGTTTATACAGCCGAGTAATCGGTTGCGACAATTGAGTGTGGCCAAGAAATTTGGTGCTTTGGCGGGCAGTGTGAAAGGTAAACGGATCATATTGATTGATGATTCGATTGTACGGGGCAATACGATTGGGCCGATTATTAAATTGTTGAGGAATGCTGGGGCTACCGAAGTGCATGTTCGTGTAGCTAGTCCACCGCTATTATATCCGTGTTATATGGGTATCAATATACCGACACGGGAAGAATTGATTGCTAATAAACTGTCACCGAGTGAATTAGCCCAACATGTCGGTTAGTATTTTGTTGTACAGGGTGGGCCCATTTATGATGGTTTTGCCGGGTAGCTCCTACAAAATAATGGATAGTAATTAATTAATTATGAGACAATCTCCGAAAAAAGTCCGAAAAATGTTCATCCGTCGACCGGGATTCGAACCGCGGCACCTCTCCGTGCTATCCGAGTATTGGAGTGCTCTTTAACCGCTGAGCTATCTGATTAGATTTATGCTATATTCTTTTGTTTTCCAGTTATTTCCGTGATTTCGTAGATGCCTTATATATTGTAGACTTTCGGAAAAGTTGATACTTTTTCCACTATTTCTAGTGCAGTTTTTTGAGCTGATTTGATTTGGCTCATTAGATTTTCTCTAGCTTTCATCGTTTTTGAGATATAACACAAACTTATGTTTTTTTAAATGGAACAAGTACTTAATTTATTACTCATTAAATTGCTTATTTTTTTCTGATTCCAAATATATATAGTTTGATATAGTTATTAACAAAAATGCGGGAGTTATTTTGAAAATTTCGATTTCGCAAGTGATTACAAAAAATTATATTTAGGACTTTAGAGTGCCATGAAACAAATGTTATCTAGTGGAAAATAGGAAAACAAAAGAATAAATCAGTAGCAACCGAAATTATGGTTGTTTGACAAGCTAAAAAACAATTGTTTCATAGCACTCTTTTCGAATAGAATTTTCGAAATTTTTCCCTGCGAAATCGAAATTTTCAAAATAACTCTCACATTTTTGAAAATAACTGTAACAAACCAGATATATTTGGAATTAGAAAAAAATAAGCAATTTAATGAGCAGTAAATGAAAAAGGTTTATGTTATATTTCAAAAACGGTGAAAGCTAGAAAAAAACTAATTAGCTAAATAGAATCAGCTTTAAAAACTATATTAAAAACAATGGAAAAATATTACATTTAGGACTTTAGAGTGCCATGAAACAAATGTTATCTAGGAAAACAAAAGAATAAATCAATAGCAACCGAAATTATGGTTTGTTGACAAGCTAAAAAACAATTGTTTCATAGCACTCTAAAGTCTTTTCGAATATGATTTTCGGAATTTTTCCCTGCGAAATCGAAATTTTCAAAATAACTCTCACATTTTTGAAAATAACAGTAACAAACCAGATATATTTGGAATCAGAAAAAAATAAGCAATTTAATGAGCAGTAAATGAAAAAGTTTTGTGTCATATTTCAAAAACGGTGAAAGCTAGAAAAAATCTAATTAGCTAAATAGAATCAGCTTTAAAAACTACATTAAAAACAATGGAAAAAAATTAACTTTTTTGACAGCCTACGATCGGAAATAAATCGCAAAATAGGAAAACAAAAGAATAAATCAATAGCAACCAAAATTATGGTTGGTTGACAAGATAAAAAACAATTGTTTCATAGCACTCTTTTCGAATATAATTTTCGGAATGTTTCCCTGCGAAATCGAAATTTTCAAAATAACTCTCACATTTTTCAAAATAACCATAACAAACCAGATATATTTGGAATCAGAAAAAAATAAGCAATTTAATAAGCAGTAAATGAAAACGGTTTGTGTTATATTTCAAAAACGGTGAAAGCTAGAAAGAATCTAATCAGCTACATAGAATCAGCTTTAAAAACTGCATTAAAAACAATCGAAAAAAATTAACTTTTCTGACAGCCTATGACCGAAAATAAATCGCAAACAAACGAACGTAGCAAAAATCTAATTGCACCATTTGAGTAGGACAAAAAATCTACTATTCGTTATTTTGTAAAAACCATCGAAAATAGGCCACCTGTACAATTTATTGACGATTTACAAAAATAAATCGACTTTCAGGTGCCAACAGTTTGGAATATTTGAGCGTTGAAGGTTTAGTGAAGGCGGTCCGATCCGATATTAAAACGAAAAATGCCCATAAAGTCGGACATTGTACCGCTTGTTTAACTGGAAATTATCCTGGCGGTGAGCCGCATAAAGATCTGGATTGGTAGTAGATTGACTGATTCTCATATACATTTTTATAGATATATATATCAAAAAAAAAACACACATTTTAATCTTAACGAATTTTTGCAAGTTTCTCTATATCATCAACAGTTTTTGGACAGTTTTTCGTCAATACAACCGGACCATTATCAGTAATTAAAACATCATCCTCAATCCGTACACCTAAACCCTTAAATTCACCGGGTACTTGATGTTTATAGTTGATATAAATGCCGGGTTCGATTGTAATCACCATACCCGGCTGGATTTGTATATTGCGACCAATTAGCGGTGTATCGTGCACATCCATACCTAAATAATGGGAAACGTGATGGGGACAGAATTGATAGGCTGCCTAAAATTTGTTATTAAAAAAATTAATAAAATAATAGTAATAGAAAATTACTTGTTGGACAGCTTGATTACTGATAGCTTTCGGTATTAATCCGATCTGTTGTAAACGTGTCCCCAATAGATAACACATTGAATTAAATAAACTATCTAATGTTGGGTAATTATTACATAATTTAATCAATTCGTTCTGTGTATCATAAACAATCTCATACAACACTTTTTGTGGTTGATTAAAATCACCATTAATAGGCCATGTTCGGGTGATATCACTCGAATAACCACCATATTCACAACCGGCATCCATCAACACCATCTCCCCATCATTTACAATTTGATTATTATTAATATAATGTATATAATTGGCACGATTACCACCGGCCACTACCGGTGGATAGGCTAGAAATTGCGCCCCCAATTTCCGACATTCATAATCAACTCTAGCATAGATCTGATGCTCACTGATACCACTAGATGAATGTTTGATTGTTTCAATGATAGCCTCGGTTGCGATATTACAACTCGATTGCATCAATGCGATTTCGTTGCGACTCTTAATTAAACGTTGTTTGTGGATAAAGATTTTTGGAGATTCGCAATTTTTCCGATTTAATTGATTCGTCCAACAATCCACGAGAATTTTGTGGAAATTCATTTGAATCGGTGCCAACAAATCGTACCACAGTTGTGGATTTTTGTGGGTTTTCAAATATAATTTTAAATAATTTCCAAATTCGCTAATCGGTAAACTTTGATCGACACCGAAATGTTGCGGTGCCAATTCCGGGCCGGTTCGTGGACCGTCCCATAATTCCGAGTGTTCATCTTTTTCCCGTACAAATAACGTTGTACAATTGTTGCCCGATTTATTGACGGTTAACACCAGACAACTGTCCGGTTCTTGACAACCGGTCAAGTAGAGGAAATCGGTGTTTTGTCGGAACACATACGGGATCTTATCGGACATGTACTGTTTGGAAGCGGCCGGTACAATTATCTACAACACAGAGATTTATGTAATTCATTCGATTGTATTGTTGTTGGGGTTTGTTGTTAACTAGATGTTGATCAACATCCGGTCGTAATTGTGATGAAGATTTGATTAGATTCTCCAAGAATTTCTGGCGACGGTTCTGGTATTCTTCGCGTGTTATTAATGGGGTTATTTCGTTTTTACCTAATAGATGTGGATGGGTGTCGTGTGTCGGTTGTCCTAATATTTGTACGGTAGCATTTTGTAACGGTGTCGATTTGTCTTTAGTTGCTTTCTTACAAAAATGGAAGACTCCTACAAAATTTTTATAATTAACAAAAGTACAATTAATATAAGATTATAAGAATTACTTGATTTATATAATGATGTTAATTTCAAAATTGATTTATTTATAAACATTTCGTTTCTAATTAAAAATAAAATTATTTACAAAAATAAAATTTAAAATCAATTTGAAGGTTAGAATTGTATTTTTTTGACGTTATATCATTAGGTAACGTAGAGATCTGCAAATCAACTTGACCGGCCTTCCACTAGATGTCAGCCAGTATCGGATTCAATATTTTTGTAATTTTAAGCAGAAACATAAACTAAATTGTTAAATATTAAAAATTTAAAGCCCTTTCAATGCATTTAATTATTGTACAATCAATTAGACTGCATTTATTTAGTATAATAATAAAGAAAGTCCATTAGCAATAGGGAATTTTTAGTGGTTATATTGGTCGTCTCTAGACAACATAGGAAACATAGATAAATAGATGGTCAACAGTAATGGAAAGTTTGAGGGGCACAATAACGAGATGCAAGTCGCTAGATGGCGGTACGACTGTTGATGCAAGAAATCTGTATGTCTTCCCCTCGCGTCTCTACACCCATCGGTTCCCGTTATTTATGCACTTTATTATTTACAAGGGGAAAAAAAATTAAACACGAAATTTAATGAAGCTGAAAGAAAATTTTATTACTATCAACAACATTACACATACTGAAAAATTAAAAATTTTCTCATAGTATTTGCAACTTTACAAGTGATAATTTTATATGTGTATATAAATATAATTTCTAAATTGTCAAGCATATTAAACCTTTTTAAATAGTTATATATTTTGAAATTGAAAACAAAAATATTTAGACTAAAAACAACAATTACTTATCTAATAAACAACAATGTCCGCCATTGTCCTTTATAATCGTATGGCGTACTATAAAACATATCCTCAATAACTTCATATAATATAAATTTATTCTTACAAAATATTAATTCACACAATAAAACACTTATAAAAATCGATTTTCAAAATTATTTACACACCGCACAATAATAACAATGATTTAAAAAAACACCACAAGAAAACAAGACCTCACTTCACCACCACGTATCCACCATATTTGTTAGACATTTACTGTTACGCCATCTAGTAACATCTTGATTAAGTTCGGTATTTAAAAAATTACAGTTTTCTTCATAAATAAAATCTTGAATATCAATGCACTAGACAGAGACGGGTATACTGTTGAATAAAGATGGTCCGACCTTAGTGGCATCTGGCGACTTGCATCCACGTTCTTAATTTGCCCCCAACCTATCCCATTACTGATGACCATCTATTTATCTATGATAGGAAACAACATCTAGTGGCGTCTTTGCAATAACTACAGTCTTCTGTTTTTTTTTAATTAACCTCAAAATAAAAATGTAATATTTTCAAATTTTTGAAAACATTAAAAAATATAAAACTACAGTGATATGTTGAGAATATTCGAGAATCGACGTAAGTTTTGTATTAATTTATCGCAAATTATTTTAATTACATTTTTTCAGGTTATATTTCCTGTTGTTCGCAATTACTTAGAAACATGTCTACAGCTAAACCAATTGAAAATTCCATCCGTACGAAATTGAGTCAACAATTAGAAACAACCCATTTAGAAATAATCAATGAATCGTATATGCACAACGTACCGAAAGGTGCAGAAACACACTTTAAAGTCGTCGTAGTTTCGCCGAAATTCAGCGATTTACCTCTAATTAAGGTGAGTTTTGATGTGTTTAAAACAATACGATCGTTTAAATCAATCATATGGATTTATTATAGCGTCATCGATTAGTGAATGACATCCTAAAAGATGAGCTACAAAACGGTGTACACGCCCTATCGATTATAGCAAAAACGCCCCAACAATGGTCGACTATTGCAGATCAACAAATCGAACCCAGTCCCAATTGTAGGGGTGGTTTTGGTAAATAAAACTAAGTCAAATTGTAGAAATTACGATTTTTACAGTAAATAGTCAAAGAATAGAAACGTTATTGTCATAAAACGAAACTATCGAGACGTAATTTGCCTTCATTCTCTGTTAAATAGACAACATCAGCGATGGTTTGTTCACAGATCGCCTCTTCGGCTTTCTGATGCATCTGGAAATAGTTTTGATTATAATCAATTCTAGAATTTCGTTGCAATTGTACCCCTTTATAATCGTATTCTGAATTCGGTGGACATTTAAATGTTGGTCCAAAATTCACCGAAACTGTCGCATTTTTATGTATCGAAACGGTAGGATAATAGGCGCCTTGATAGATATTCTCGAAGGCAACACCCTGACATTCACCGTTTTTAAAAAACAACACCTTACTCCCATGCAATTCTTTCAATGTCTTTAAACGTTCAGATACATTATCTTTGTCTTCATAATACAGATGACTTTTGAATTTCACTAAAGGCTGAAATTACAATTAATTTTTTTTGTTTTTTTTTGGGGGGAATTATCGTTTCATTTACCCGATCTTTATAAGTGTTGGGTACAAGTCGTGTTGTGGTGTTTTGTGGTAAAACTATCATAAAACCCAATGTATCACCTTCACCATACCCATCGCTGTAATGTTTACCAGCCGATTCATGGAATCGGGTACCTTTCCGCGACCTCCAAGAGTAACCGAACTTGTCGTAACCCAAAGGTGCCTGTAGATTCGCATAATCTTGACCCCAACCCATCCGAGTGGCGGTACCTTCAGGCATCTCTTCGATTGTCGCTTCCCAGTACCAAATCCCCTTGGTCACCGCTTCAAATTTATTATTATTATTATTATTATTATTATTATATAAAACAAATGAAAATTAATACCATGTGTGGCTCGTACAGTTGAATATCCTTTATCGCCCGTAACAGCCAAACGATCCTCGGAAATCTTCAATTGTGGCGCACGATCGTGCAACGCTAACAGTACAGTGCTTGGTATCAAACAACGATACAACCATCCTGGTATTGGTTTACCAGCCCAATCGGAACTCTCATCGAATTCCTGTCGGTATGGTGCGTGTGGATCGGGTTCGGCCAACAAATAACGATAACCATCCTTATTGAAGGGATGATCTAATGGGTAACCGTGCGGTGGTAGTTTCGGCGTACCCAAATCCAAACCACGTCCCTTTTTACCAGGCCCACCAACATCACCGGGGAATTTCCGTTTCGTACTACGCGATTTTACACCGCCTACCACTGGAACTGGACAATTTTGGGTGTTTTATTGAAATCTAATTGTAGCATTTGAGATGTTTACCATGTTGGATGCCCATATCGGTCACTTTTAGTGTACCACCTTTAATCATCGCCTCATAATTCGGTTTGATTTGTTGTAAATCGGTGTTGATTAAACCGTACATTTGTCCATCGATTTGACCATCTTCAAAGACGAATAAAATGTGAATATCTTTAATTAATGCCTTATGTACGGTAGCATGCCATGATTGGGTCACTCGGCGTGGTGTTGTTGTTAAAGCCTCCCAATGGTATTCGATATAGGGGATGATCTCTTTATCTTTACTGAACATTGTACGATTTACACCCTCTTTCATACTGGTCTGTTGTAGATTGGCTAATGCCGTTACACACATTTGACCAATTTCTAAAATAATACAATTAATTTGGTAATTATAATGGTAATAAAATATAATTTACGAGCTTGACTCTTTTTGAAACTCTCCAAGCCGGTTGGTGAACAATTCTTACACAGAAACACGTAATTCGATAGAAACGGCACCAATTTACCTAATTGATAACCGATACAAGACTCATGGAACCATCGATTACAATTCGCGCACAATAATTCAACAATATTCAAATTACGATCTTTACCACTACAAATTATATCTTTAACTATATTATTATTATGATGCTTATAATTGAATTATACCAATAGCAATTGCCCTGTTGATCGTTTGCCTTCTTATCATTACCGTTTTCGTTTGTTTTACCACTTATTGGGGCATCTGATTCGTTTATTTGACTATCGAATTCGGTGCTATTCGATTCGGTAACTGATGGATTTTCTGTACTGATCTCATCGATTTTACTACAATTTACCATAAATCACACATAAATATTTGATTTAATTTGATTCTAATTACCTGTTCTCCATATCTTCAGTCATGTTTCCGATATTCAATCAACGTAAACAATTCAATTATTTCTAGCTTGATGATATAAGTTGGGTTATGTTTTTTAAATTTAGCTCTATCTCGTGCAGAAACTGTAAAGTAAAAAAGCTGTTGGCAGCAATGTTTTTTCAACGCCATCTTTTGTAGAAACGCAAAGCAGAAAAAGCAGTTGGCAACAGTTTGTTTACTATCTGTCATTAAAAAAACAGGTGATTATTTCCTTTTTTTAATTAATTTAATTAATTAAGCATAATTTCATAATTTTTAATTTTTAGGGTTGGATTAGATAAGAAGCAGCAATGAATTCATTATTTGTTTGTTGATTGGAAGGTTCGAAAAGGTTTTGTAAACATAACCTCAAATAATGTTTACACCAGTGAGTGCTTATTTACACTATTAGCCTAGACGAAACTATTATAGACGTTCACTCGTAATGTAAAACCTTACCGCTCATAATTTGGATCCCTAATCGACCTGCTTTGGACCCCAACCGCAAGATTGAATGAGAGCGCCACTGTAAATGTTACGGCTAATTTAAATGAATTTCTTAGATTAGCCATAGCGAATCGGTTATTACGTATGTGTTGTATGGAAGACGTATAGTAGAATATCTACAACTCATTTTGCGACTCGAATCAATTATCGCTCGCTATGTATTTAAAAACGATAAAAATATTTAAACGTAAAAAGTCACGTTTCTATTTCATATTCTACGGACCACCGAACATCTGTACAAAAATTTAGAAACCAAAAATCGTGCCACATAGACCTTTTCACCGTGTGATGTGCGCAAGCGCAGTCGCCATATTGAAATAACGGTAATTCAAAAGTTTTGTACAGTTTTGATCAACAATGTATGTAAAAGCAATATTATCTGTACAAACAAATCATTTATTCGAGAAAATCATGGATGGTGTTTCACTGATTGATAACTTTGTGAAAGCACATAATTGTGAATAATTAAAAAGGTGGTTGAAATGTCATAGACGTCCACAAAAAGGGGAAAAAGGTGACCTAATTGAGAGTAAGGTATACCAGTAATTATGTATTATAAAAAAAATAAAAACAAATAATAATTATAATTATATTCCAATTAAAAAGTGAATCAAAAATTGATAAAATAATATGTATTCCCCTTAAATGATAATTTATACCATGTATCACTCTTACATACTCCATAAGAACACTGTTTCGTTGTTCCTTTTTGTAGAAATAACATTATTATATTCGACCGAAAGGATTTATTTTCCAATTAATACACTTATTTCTTTATTTTTTCTTACTTTGTATTGAATTAATATAATTTATTTTATATTGTGACTTTACATTATTCATACACGATTTTAAAACGTGCTTTATTCGAAAAACTGTACGAAAAAGATGGCTGAATCTGAAGTCGCATGTGGCGCACTGCATTTTTGTGATGAAACTGGTCTATTTATGTCTCCCGATGAAGCAGTAACTCTCGTAGTAGTTCTTTACTCTATGATATTAGTCAGTAAATATATTTATTTTTATATATATACAGTGAGACAGTTTCTGTGTGTTTTACTTTACGTTGAGTTAAACGCAGTCATTTTAAAAACAAAGATATTTTTAGTAATGCACATGTCGCAGAGCAGATGATAAAAATTGAGATTTGCTCAATTTCTATGGTAGGAGTTATTAATTTATGAAAAATGTTAAAATAAAACAACTGTGGTCGGTTCTCTAAAGAAGTAACTGATTTGATCAATCCTCTGAATGAATAGTCTTTGAACCTAATGTTAAACCGGTATAATAATGAACTATATAAATAAATTTAATAGCAGCACCATGTTGCTGGCATAGATACTTTGAAATGTATCTAGATACAGATACAAGATCTCTTTGGTAGAGAGTATCTATATACAGTAATTTATTATTAACTATATAGTAAAGAAAAATGAATTACAAGAGTGAGTGTCAGTAATTCATTATATATAACTGAATTTTGAAACTCTTATATGTAATACAATATATCTATTTCCCATTCACTGATGCATCGATTCATTTATCACGATATCTCCGATACTAATCCGTTCGATAGACTTTAAATTTAGGCACGTACATGATATTTCCTTTTGTGATGTAGCCCTATGCTCACTAAGAAAGGATTTGTGTGTGAAATTTCATCCCTAAGTGGGGTTAAATCGAGAAATGTTGGAATATAGGTGCGGTTGTGGAAATAAGTTTTGACTACGTACGTAGCTGGGCGCGTGCTCTTTGGAATAGCATTGTTCGTGATAGGATTTAAGTGTTGGCATTTAGGTCATTTCTGAATTATTGTGTGAAAACTTTACGACGATTGATTAGCGTTTGAAGCAATATAAGAGTAAGCGCATCACACAACACCTAATAAAGGTGATATATCGTATATTATTACACATACAAATACATATATCTGTTACTGTGAATGTCCGAAATTTGGTGAATGTCGACATTCACATAGGTGCTTGGTGTATGTCCGAAATGTTTGCTAAATACCCTTATTTTTGAGTTAGGGCGGTTACTATGATGCGCAGAATATACTTCAGTTAGGTTATTTTTAATATAGATTTAATCTGCCTAATATTCCCCACTTTATCTACATTGGTTTCTAGAATCCCACTTTCTAGTTACACCATCAGGTATGCAATTTAGGAATTTTGAAGTCTTAATTTTGTATTGAAATAATGACCTGTGACGCGTGGCGATGTAGAATTTGAAATTGTTCATCGAAAGTCCGAATGTACAACAATGTAATGAAATATTTCGGCCATACACCAAACGACTATGATGTGAATGTCGACATTCACCGATGAATGTGGACATTCACCAATTTCGGACTTTCACAGTAACATATATATATTGAATATTCATTTATACTATGGTAGTAGGGGTAGTAGTGTTATAATAATACTTGAAAATATATCTAGGTATAACACGTGTATTTTGCTTAATCAAATACTTTTTTATGAACTTCTATAAAACGGAAAATTATTAACTTACAAATTAAAATAAACAAATTAAAGTATCTTGTATCTGCCATCTAAAATTCTAACAAAAGATACATGTGAAGTTGTATCTAGATACAGATACAGATATATTAAAACGAAAAGTATCTTAGATATCGTATGTTGTATCTAGATACAATTTAGA
>JAEDXX010000353.1:0-66941 GCA_021725515.1 Epicauta chinensis | reverse complement strand
TTAAGGTGCTTTGTCATGCGCGCAGCTGGAGCGGCTATAGTAGTGCGGTTGGAATCGCCTCAAAATGGTTTACGTTGAAATACAGTTTTTTGGGCTTATTGGGTGTCTAACTGGTGCACATGGTTATTTATTCAAATTATTTTCAATTAAAGACAATATAAAATTAAACTGATTGATGTTAACGCGAAAAAAACTTCGAAATTTTGATTCATCTGGAAGAAGATGTCTTTTCGCAAAAGGTCCTGGAAACCTTCGCCTCTTCGAGTTGGAAACATTTCATGTGGATTATTTCTAATTAATTGTAATAATAGTAGTTCTTCTCCTTCTTCTTGTTCTTATTCTTCTTCTTTTTCTTTAATTTCGGTAGTGCACCCTAGTAGTCAATTACGTACTTACGATTTCAGCTGAAAAAGATGAAATACAGATAAAACTTTAGAAAAGCGTACAAAAATATGAAATAGTTGAAAAAGGTAAAAATTATGAATTTTAACCCATAAAGATAGAAATGGTAGGTTTTAGGTTTTTACCTAAAATCCAGTCTCCAGTGATAAGACATGTTCGACACTTGTGAAACAGACGAAAAATATTTAAGTTTACAAACAAACAAAGAAAATTATTAAAAATCAAAAACACCAGACACAACAGAAATGCAACATTAACTAACATTTCCTATCCAACCAAATATCTCAAAATGTGGGGAATTTTTTAGTGTTCAGTTGGCTAGCTGACATTGTAATTTTTTTTAAAATAATCATTGCACAAACTTTACGTTATTTTATATTTACTATCTTATTATGAAATTTTGACACCCAACGTCTCAAAGCTTATATTCCGTAAGTTATATTTTTAAAACATTAATTTGGAATATTTTTGCTTGTTAGTTTATCATAGTAAGGTTTTGATGTTGAATTTTTTCTTAGAATATAACCAAATTCAATGAAAAAATTTTGTTTTGTCCCTAAATTGGTGCCATAATTTTAACATTGCGTTCGGACTCCTATATCTATACTCCGTGGTTAGGATAATCGTCACAATTCTATTACCAATTTCGAGGGTGGAAAAATTATACTTATATTTAATATATTATGTAAAAACGATTATATATTTGATATATAACGTTTTTCTGTTGGATTGTTGAATAAATATATACTTGACAAATAATTTAACAAAATCTCCCGCTTATAATCAGTCATTCTCATCAAAATAAAAAAATAAATTTTTCATCCCTTAAAACTGTTTTTTTTCAAAAAATCCAAAAACAGGTGAACTTTATTTTTCTTTGCTCTAACAAATGACGTTATTTTCATTAAAATCGGATAATGCAATAATTTTTTATGGAGGATTAAAGTTTTTCAAGGGGTGGTTTACCCCCTTATAATAGGGGTAGGTGGTATCTGCAAATGTGTATTTTTATTATTTGATATCAGGAATAATGTAAAATTGGTTTGATACTGATTGCTATCGTCTTTATATGCAAAACTACATAACCACCCGGATTTTGACGAATCTTTGAGGGTCCATTTCACCCCTTAAAACGCAATAAGAGCCGCTAAGAAAAAATATGCATCGCTTATTTTTCGATGGACAACAACATATCAAAATCTCAAAAAAATCGGAGGATGACACTTCGAATAGTTTCCTTGTTAGACTTATCTATCAGGCGGTGTCATAGATAAATAGATGGTCATCAGTAATGGGATAGGTTGGGGGCAAATTAAGAACGTGGATGCAAGTCGCCAGATGCCACTAAGGTCGGACCATCTTTATTCAACAGTATACCCGTCTCTGTCTAGTGCATTGATATTCAAGATTTTATTTATGAAGAAAACTGTAATTTTTTAAATACCGAACTTAATCAAGATGTTACTAGATGGCGTAACAGTAAATGTCTAACCATAGTGTCTAACAAATATGGTGGATACGTGGTGGTGAAGTGAGGTCTTGTTTTCTTGTGGTGTTTTTTTAAATCATTGTTATTATTGTGCAGTGTGTAAATAATTTTGGAAATCGATTTTTATAAGTGTTTTATTGTGTGAATTAATATTTTGTAAGAATAAATTTATATTATATGAAGTTATTGAGGATATGTTTTATAGTACGCCATACGATTATAAAGGACAATGGCGGTCATTGTTGTTTATTAGATAAGTAATTGTTGTTTTTAGTCTAAATATTTTTGTTTTCAATTTCAAAATATATAACTATTTAAAAAGGTTTAATATGCTTGACAATTTAGAAATTATATTTATATACACATATAAAATTATCACTTGTAAAGTTGCAAATATGAGAAAATTTTTAATTTTTCAGTATGTGTAATGTTGTTGATACTAATAAAATTTTCTTTCAGGTTTATTAAATTTCGTGTTTAATTTTTTTCCCCTTGTAAATAATAAAGTGCATAAATAACGGGAACCGATGGGTGTAGAGACGCGAGGGGAAGACATACAGATTTCTTGCATCAACAGTCGTACCGCCATCTAGCGACTTGCATCTCGTTATTGTGCCCCTCAAACTTTCCATTACTGTTGACCATCTATTTATCTATGTTGTTGAGATCAGGCGGTGTTCACTTCTGACCCCCACCATGCCCAATTTTGCCAGAGCCGGTCGAGTCTGAATTTGGAAACTTGACAAACTAAAAATTACTAAAAATTCTGAAACCACAGCCGTTCTTTTTATAGCCTTGTTACATCGTTAGGAAACATAAGTTTTTCCGTTACCTGCAACTTGCTCGGAATTTTCGCCGTTTTTATTTATGTCGTCGCGCTGTTTAGTTGTGAATTGAGTTGATCAATATCTTGCAAGAGCTACTACTAACCACGTTTATCAGTGTTTATCACTAAATAACACTTTTAAGTTGGTATTAAAAAATTCTCCTGCCTGACAAAATTGGGTCCTATCTAAAAGCATTGAGTGAACACCGCCTGTTATCTATACTCCGTGCAACAACATATCAAAAGCTCAAAAAAATCGGAGGATGACACTTCGAATAGTTTCCTTGTAAGTCCCAAAAAATAAATTTGCGTTGTCATGGTAATTGCCATTATTTATTTATTTTCATTAACCGTAATTGTTAAAAATGTCGTCCAAAAACCAACGCATTCACCTAATTTAGTGCTACGGCAACGGTAATAAATCGATCCGTCGAGTTCTCGAAGAATTTAATCAAAAGTTTTGTTTTTTTAGGTAAATGCGTTGGTTTTTTGACAACATTTTTAACAATTACGGTTAATGAAAATAAATAAATAATGGCAATTACCATGACAACGCAAATTTATTTTTTGGGACTTAGAAAAATTTTCAACTGAAACGAACAATTTTAGATTTTTCTCTGAAACTAAAAGTAAATTTGAAAAGGTTAAAACTGAAATGGCCGTTTAGGGACAAGCAAAAACTTTTATCAAGAATACATTTTTCTTGTAAAACGCAAAATAAAAAAGTTTTTCCTCTTTGGAACTCGATCCGTGGACATACTGTATATCAAGGGACTAAAAAACAGTGAAACGAGTAAAATAAAATTAGATTATGAGCATTTTTCCTTAAGGGGCCCATCTTGCCCCCCCTTCCATTATGATGGTGGCTAATAGAGTAGTATTTCCTTGAAAAAACGCTCTTCGAAAATAGACGCTTACTTTAAAGAGCTAATCATTATGTATATGTCGGCAGCGTACTGTCAAATCCGTCATTTAGAAGAATCCCTAGACTAACTGACTTGGCTGACTGTAAAACGATGAACATTTTGAAATTTTTTACTGTTCGCCTGACATTTTCAGGCATTTTCTTAAATGCTTAATTTTCGTCAAGCGTTCTATAAAATGAGAACCTTATATTTTTCGACGTATTTTTCATATAAACATTGCGTGAATATGTTACAATCAGAAGACAATAACATATTAATCAATGAAAACGTCTTCAATAAAAAATTGCAAACGTATTATTCAGGTAAGACTGATTAGAGGTTGTGTAGCGATTAATTGTTTATACGTTCTTACCTGAATAATACGTTTGCAATTCTTCATTGAAGACGTTTTCATTGATTAATAATATATGATATTGTCTCCCGATAGTAACATATTACACGCAATAATTATATAAAAAATACGTCGAAAAATATAAAGTTATAACATAGGTCGTGATTTTATAGAACGCCTGACTAAAACAGATATTTAAAACAGTCATTTTATAAAAAGATTTTTTTCTCTTAAGCATTCAAGAAAATGCCTAAAAATGTCAAGCGATAGTAAAACATTTCAAAATGTTCATGGTTTTACAGTCTGCCAAGTCAAGTTGTCAAGTCTAGGTTGTGAAAAATTGTCCACTGTTCTATCAGGAGCGGCCCGAGGCCACAGCAAATCAAGAATCTGTCTGAAGCAGCATAATTTTAGGGACATAATTTTTTACTGTGTCTCATATTTGATTTTATGTGTAGTACCCTGTTGGGAGTATTATTTATTGAGAAAAGCTCTCATGGATTATTATTATTAACGTTTTTTGTATTATTTTTCTGGAAAGAAGCGCCAAAAATAAGTTTCCTTGGGGCGCTAGAAAAGCTTGAGCCGGTCTTGAATTCTATTATCATTTTATTCCACTTGATATTCCGACAGCAACTCTTGTTCGGTATACGGAAACCATTGGAATAAGAGAACTTTCGTTGGAGTATCGGATGAAATAAAACGATTATATAATCGGTCCTGACTTATTATTTCTCATGTATTTAGATGCCTGGGGGGAATGGTAGGAAAATATGTTCTACATTTATTGTAGAAAATATGTAATACGATTGTATTTAACTATAAAGATATTAATAACTACACCACTAAACACTGATTTTATTTAATAAAATTTTACAACTTAAATGTGAATTTTTGCATTTTTGCAAACCTCACATTTATTTAGAAACATTAATAGAAACATACATAAATCTTCCCAGCGTTTTGTTTTTTTAAATATTCATTTTTATAGAAGCGTATTTACCAATTCGGTGCGTCCGATTGTAACATGATTTTTTGGACGATTATTATGTACTGACGAGAAGCGTGTCCGTAACGAACTATTATTGCAAACATGCACTGATTGTTGTGGTGCCAAAATATAATTACTATTGTTCGGATTTGATGATGGACAACAAATGTGAGCCAATGCGGATTGCATATGTTTTGTACCTTCCTGAAACAAATACGAAACAAAATAAAATTGCCAAAACAACACAAAGTAATGAATAAACAGAAACAGTTTAAAATAATTTACATCAATCATTTTTTTTATCAGATGAGAATGCTCTATTTCCGTTTAATTCGAATCGAGTTGTACACAGCATCGTATTAATGTTCAATTTAAAAATCTAATGCCGTAGAGATTAATTTGTTTTTATTCAGTCGGCTTAACTTGACTTTTGAATATTTAAAAGCTAATTTCATTCAATTCAAATAAATAAAGTTTTCAACTTAGTTCAAGAGCCATTATTTTTATCTCCAACACTGTTGAGTGTAACAATTGCATGTAATTTTGAAGCGGTTTGAAATTTGTGTTAAAAATTTGATTGCTAATTCAGATTTTGTCTTTAATTTTAACGGAGAATTATTCCACCTGTTTATATTTAAAGACAAAAGACAGTCGATTAAAATTTTCATTATTTTCCAAATTTTATTACTTTTTCTTTCAATGTTAATGAAATACTAGAATCTTCTTTCTTCTCTATTACTATCATAATATGAAAAATAGAGTAAAGTCCTAAAGTACCGGCCGGCATCCAGTACTGGTCAGTCCCGAGTGAAAATGGTTTTTTTTTTAAAAAAAGAAGCGTCGCACAGTTTAAGTTACGCCTAGTGATCCACAGCGTGGCCCCCGCGCTGCATAGTGAACCAATCAACACCCACAGAAAAATCTAGAGCCACGCACCGGCAATGGAACAGTAGAATATATAAACCTGCGATAAGAATAATCCATAATGACGCACCAATAACACAACAACAGTAACGTTACCATTTACCAAATTCTGCACCAAATGGAGAAACAGAGTGTATGGCATGTTCTCATAATAACGTGCCCTGAGCGGCGACGTCCTCTCGTAACAGGTTAACTGTCAATGCAGAGTTTTACGTTGCGCGCGATGAACGTACGATGCGTAAGTAAAGTTCAGTGGTTATTCGGATATTTCAACGAAAGTTAAACGTTATAACTATTGATTACTTATATAAGTGTTATGAAGTATAATTTAAATTGCACTTCAAGCCTTATATTTTATTATTGACCGAGCATGACATTTTTCTTCCGTTTCCTCCAGTACCGGCCACAAAATCGACCAATCAATATGTTTGTGATTATAGCCTTATTTAAATAATATTTTGTACACTGGCCGGTACTAGAGAACTATATGTTGAATGTTGATCGGTATTGTATTATTTCCATTTACAACCTAAGAGTTTCTTTACACAAATCAACAATTATTGAACATTTAATTCAAGGCATTTTTATTTTATTCTATGTGAACCTTATGGTGACGGTACTATAGGACTTTCCCCTAAGTTTTAATGAGAAATAAGTTTGCAAAACTGTTGAAAAACAATTTTAATTAACGGTTGTCAAATATTTCAGTGTTGGTAGAAATTAATTGAATTTATTTGAATTTTAATCAAATTTCTTAGGTCCACAAAAGTGAACAATTTGTATACAAAACAATACTATGACTACCCGTAATAATTGTAGTTCTGAGGGGTTAATGACTTAAGTGGAAATATTTTAAAAATAAGTTTCTTTTTCATAAATAATAGATGGAGAAGCTTGCTTTAAGGTATTCATATTTTGTCGTTCGGTTTTGTTAAGTTTAAGCAAATAAAGTGAAACTTAAAGATTTGTTACAAAATTTTTCTGTTATATTTCTTATACAGTGTCCCAGCTAAGTGTTCCACCTCAAATATCTCGTTTGAAATGGAAAAGTATCTAAAGATATTAGACTACAATGTCTACACTTCAGTTGACCGACATGATTTTCATTCTAGCTATTTTGGAAATGTCAAAACGTCCTATAAGGTCTCTGAAATTACTCACTATTAGGAAACCAATTACCTACAATGAATATCATGAATAAACACAATTTCGAGTTAAAGACTGTATTTCAGATCAAACACGTAACAATTCATCGCTCAGAATGGTGGAGGCGCCGGGCAAATCGGACATTCCCATTTTATTTTTTGAGTAGCAAATCAGGCATTTTTGAGAGAAAAAAGAATGTAGTATTAAATTCATTTGCAATATTGATTGCAGGTGATTGTTTTCCTCATATTGAGTAATTTTCGAGACCTTATATGATGTTTTGGCATTTCCAAAACAGCTAGAAAGAAAATCGCATCGGTCAATTGAAGTATAGACTTTTCTAATTTACTTTTCCATTTCAATTCAGAAACAAACGAAATATTTGAGGTGGAACACTTAGCTGGGACTATTTTAATAAATGTTGACGATACCTATTGCTTCGTGTATTTATTATTATTGACTTAAAACATTTTATTCAACAATTCAGAACTGAATTTTATCAGTTATTACGAATTGCTTCTTTTTTTTCTCTTCAACACATGGTGCCGTCTGTATTTGTAGAAAAATGGCACGATACGCTTCAAAATCCTTGACATTAGAAGCTGTGCACTTGCCCGATTTTTTGAAACACTTTTTAAAATCCTAAAATGCTAAGTTCTTCAACACAGCATTGCCCAGATTTTTGCAGCGATCCGATATTGACAGAATGTGAAGAAATTGAGAAGAAAAAATTTTCTCAAGCGCGAAGGAAAACAGTTCAACAAGGACAAATCAGAATAGAAACGCATTGCCTCAAATTAGGGTATATTAAAGATAATTGAATGTTTTCATATAATTGCTATAATCATCAAAATTGTCAAAATCGTTAGTTTTCACGCTTCTCTATCATTAATTTTAATCGATAGAATAATAAGGTTTTATTTAATAATTTGGCGTTAGTCAGAATAATGTAATTCTACTAAAATTTCACTGAAATTTTATTCGCTAATTAGTTGGCGGAACTTTTAATAGTTTCAATTAACATTACTATGATTGAAAGAAATTTTTCATTAAATTTTAATCCTTTAAGTGGAAATGACGAGTGTCGCTCGCAAACATTTTCTGTGCCAAATTCGACATTGACGGGCTATGTTTTACTACAAATGAAATAGAATCCATATTTTTATGAATATGTTACTGTGAATGTCCGAAATTGGTGAATGTCAACATTCACATAGGCGCTTGGTGTATGTCCGAAATATTTCACTACATTGTTCTACATTCGGACTTTCGACGAACAATTTTAAATTCTACATCGCCACACGTCACTGGTCATTATTTCAATACCAAATTAAGACTTCAAAATTCCTAAATAGTATACCTGATGGTGTAACTAGAAAGTGGGAAATGACGACATTCACCAATTTCGGACATTCACAGTAACAAATATACTCATTAAAATTACAATATTTTAGTTTTATGTTCTTATAACATCAGCACAGAGTTGCATTAAAATTAAATAGTCTAAACACGCATGTGAAATTAAATCGTAAGGCAAGGGGTTAATACTAGTGAGGAGAAGCACCTAGAAAAACTGTAAATTTTTGTAAATTTTTTCGATAGTAAATAAACGTGTCAGAGCATTTGTCTCGATCATATTTGAACCGCCCTCGTATGTTGCACAATTTAAATAGGTTGACACAAAAATGGTGGATGCGCCGGGTTATTTTCTTGTAATCTACCAAATAATACTCTTACCTGGATCTCTTTCATTCGTATACTGTAAATAATCGGATTCGCTAACATTTTCAATACAATCAACATATTCTCTGAACATCTCATCGACATAACTTCAATTAAATAATGTTTGATTAACGAATCTAAATCATCACCATGTATATAACAGTCGGTTTTACACATTAAAACAAATATTAATAGAGCCGGCATCCAACCAATAACACATGAACCCAGTATCAGTAATGTTGTATAAATTGCACGGATATTCCCTTCTAATTGTTGTTGTTCACGATGCGCTTTATCATTTGTGAATGTTTTCCTTGTCCATTTCACACTACCATCTCTCGATAGATTCTTCCATAAATTCTGTTGACGACGCACAATTACCAATATATGCGTATAACAAATTGCCATCAATATAATTGAGATGAAAAAGAATGCTGAATAGGTCATACGAAATTGAAATGTATCATAAAATGTTGTTTTATTATTCATTGTATCATTAATATTTTCAATCCAATAATCATTATCGGCTTGACATACAAACAAAATTATGATAAATATTGTTGGTAATAGCCATAATAATATTATAACGCTTGTAACTTTACGTCTTGTCACAATTGAATTGTAATGGAATGGTTTTAAAATGCCAATGTAATGGTTAAGACTTAATGCCAACAGATGGCTGACAGTAATCAAAATGCCACTCAATTTAATCATTTCTAAAACAACTTGAAACCATTTCACATTTATACCAATTATTACAGGCAAATACGTATTTATATATAAGGTTAATGCAAATATTGATGAACTTAATGCATCAGCGGCTGCTAAACTAATGCTTATTTTTAATGTTGGCGGCATTGGTCGCCTAATCCAATTTATACTAATGAATACAATTACGTTAACAATCATTGCTGTTATCGCCGTTATCATTAATATAGTCACGAATATTTTCAAATATGTTGTGGCTGTATCTATTGTATCATCATTCATTTGATTCGATGCATTTCGATAATCATTATCTAATGTGAAATTGTCCATTTTATTTTAGCTGAAAAATAAATATGTAATATTTAATTATAATATGTATTGAGTATAATTAACAAATTAAATAAAGAACATATTCAGTCTTTGTATACGACACCACCAGTATTTTAATTAAAATTATTTGTTGCATATTAATTGAAGTCTTAATTATTTTTGGAATGCTTGGATCAATTTTACATTTTATTCATGGCTTATTTTTCCACCTTTATTATGAATAATTTGAAATTGTTTTCTTCAGTAATTGATTGAAATACAAACAGAGTGCATGAGGGAGCGGAATAAGTCCAATAAATCTACTTCTGTTGTAAGAAAAACCTAACCACTTTGTCACATACTCAATTATCTGTTCAGTCAAGTGGTTTTAACCCTGACAGGACGCTCCATCTTCCAAACAAAAAAATCAGATTGTTTGATAACTACCCGTTATTTGATTTGTAAGGATCATTGCGTGTTTGCGTAAAAAAACACGGTAAAATTCGTATTGTTTTAATTTTTCATACTTTTGAACTAGTGATTGAACTCAATATCAATATTAGATAATGAGGACTTATCTGGATTGTTTCTGAGAGCTTTGCAGATTGTTTACTGTGAATCGGTCCCATGAGGTGTTATTTCAAGATAAAATTGAATACTATCTATTCTCTCTAAAAATGACAAACTTGAACTCCAACTAAATGAAAAGAATTTGAATTACTTTTAGTTTAGTAGTAATGAGAACACTAAAAGCGAAAAATTAATTTAAAAATCGAGATTAGTGTTGGTAATAAAGGAACATCACTGACAGTAACAAAAAGGATGTTATGGAAGCAATGAAGAATACACAGGAAATACAGTATATAGCAACGGTGGGCAAATGCGGCTCTCGGAGCCGCATGCGGCTCTTTATTGGGCTAAGTGCGGCTCTCATTGAAAATTTAAATCCGTTATAAGATATATAACTAACCATATTACTATGTTACTATTGTGTGGCTCTTTATGACATACGAAAAACCGGACTGCGGCTCTCATTGTCCTAGTATGTGCCCACCCCTGGTATAATACGATCATAGAATGTATTTCGTTGTTCCGATTGGTTGTTTGTTAATTGGAACCGATGACGTAACGGTACGAAATTTGATGGAAAATCCGTTCTTTGGTGATGACAAAAACTGCCGTTCTTCAAAAAGTTTTCATTTATTTATTTTCGGCAAAATGTCATATAATCTAGGATCTAGGATATATCCGAGTTATAATTCTGGTTATATTTTTGCCTACATTATCGTTCATAAATATTTACGTATGGGGTATCATCTGGGGGCCCAATGAATATCTGATACTCTTCGTCGGTAACTGTAATATTCAAATTGATTAGAGGATCATTAATATTATTATTAATAATCATATTTACGTGCTAAACAAGCCACGATAGCAGCAAGTGTGAGGAGTTGCAAGTAAGATTGCCACATTGCGGATCTAACAAAACAACAACAAAGTAAAATGGCCGTCCAATATATATACCCATTACTAATAGGAAGACAGCAATTAAAAAGTCTTTATCTTATTGATATGGAGACAATTGCAACATTTATTTTCAATTGTTCTAGCATAATAATGTTTTATCTAGTAAATTATTACAATCAACTGTTATTAGCTGATTGATGTTGGGTAAAAAACCTAATAGAACCTGTAGCACTTGTGATCTTCAAATGGGACCCATTTGAAGATCTCAAAATCCGTTAAATTCGCAAAGAACCTTTTCCAATAATCTTACATTTATTTAATTATGTCGGATGCACAAACTTATGTAACCCATAACTACAATAAATCAATATCTTGTACATCCATCAGATTATTCCAAATATTCTGGTCTAGAAATTTGAAAAAATCGATTTTTTTTCTTTCATATTTTCAAAGCTTACTCCTTTAAGAATGTGTCTTTAAGAGGATTTTTCAAAATTCAAATTATTTTCGGAGATATGGCTGATATGGCTGTTTTAGTGACCCGGCTCGGCCGTAACGCCGAACTTTAAACGCCCTTTTCTCGAAACTATCTTTTTTGAAAATGGTACCCACGATTTCTCAAGTTTTACTGAACCGATTTGTTTGAAATTCGGCGTGCGTCTTCTCTATACACTTATCTATCGTATGAACTATCCGCAGGCCAAAATTTGAATTTTTACTATATTTAAAAAATTCGGAAAACTCAAAAAACGTAGTTCAAAAATTAATTTTTTTTTCAGACAGCTGCCATTTTATGGAAAAAAAATATTTTTCAAACTCTTTTAGTTCATACGATAGCGGCATTATTCTAGATTAATAATCTGTTATTTATTTTTTATTCAGATTACTAGGAGGGTTGGAATCGTGGTCACAATGCTGTTTTTTTAGCCGATAACTTTTTGAGTTTTAAATTTTTTCACTTTTTTTTCTATTTTAGGTATTCTTGAAATATCAATAAATCTCTGATAAAAATTGCATAGTAAAAATATTGTTTGCCTTATTTTTACAGCACTTCAAAAAGTATCTAAAATTCATGCCGCTAGACCAGAATACCCCCTTAATAAGTTGAAAATTTTACCATATAAAGAAGGGTAAGAAAGGTGTTTTCTGTAAAAATTTCCTGACAGGATTATATCTATACGTTAGGGTGGTCGTTAAAAATTAATTTTTTTCAGCCGCCCTAAAAAAACGTTCCTTTTGATGAAAAAATACGGGGGAATTTTTTTCTTTTTTTTTGGACAACAAGAACACGCTATTTGAAGATTATTTCTTCATAAAATTACAGTTTTTTCCAAATATCTCTTAAAGTAGATGGATTTGAGAAAAAATCATTGAAAGCAATTTCATAGAAATAAAATTCTCTACAGAAAAGGTGTCTTTTGATTTTTTCATAAAGTTCATATTTATAGAGATATTTTCAATAATGAACTCAATAACTCCATAAAATCAAAATTTTCAGACATATAAACGTATTTTTTTCTTAAATAAAAACCATTTTGTAACTTAAGTCACATTTACAACCATTAATTTTTATGGTTTTTATGGTTTTTATTTCCGAAAAAAAAGATGTTTATACGTCTGAAAATTTTGATTTTATGGAGTTATTAAGTCGATTATTGAAAATATCTCCATAAATATAAAGTTTCTGAAAAAATCAAATGAGACCTTTTTTGTGGAGGATTTTATTTCCTATGAAATTGCTTCAATGATTTTTTCTCAAATCCGTCTACCTTAAGAGATATTTTGAAAAAACTGTGATTTTATGAAGAAATAATCTTCAAAGGGCTTGCGGCACGTGTTCTTGTTGTCCAAAAAAAAAAGAAAAAAATTCCCCCGTATTTTTTCATCAAAAGGAACGTTTTTTTAGGGCGGCTGAAAAAATTTAATTTTTAACGACCACCCTACTCTATACATATATAAGCAAAATCGATTTTTTTGAGGCTCGATCACGTAAAAACTACTGATCGTATCGACATGGCACGTTGACCATTCGATGCAGAATTTTTCGTAGATGATTATAGGCTATTTAGTTTTTCGATTCCATTTTCGCTTTGTCATTTTTTTTTCGATTTAGTTTTGTGTATATTTTGTACCTCCAATAAAAATAAAAGACGCTCATTTTGTTGATTTTAATCGATTGTTTGAAAATAAAAATAAAATCTAACTGTCATTTAATCGACTGCCTTTTGTTTTAAAACAAAAACGAAGTCTAATGACATGTGATAAGTATAATGAAATGTGATAAACCAAGACAAAAATTTTTATAATTTTTTTAAAGAAAAGGGGATCGTTAGAAATTTTCAGAAACAAATTTTTCCAGTGACACTTACCAAAAAAAAATGTTTAATTGAAAAATATTCAGGAGAATAGTCATAAAACAATAAATACCGAAAACACGTTATTTTGAATTATGTCAAAGCCCTTTGTGTATGAAAGCTGAAATTTTCAGGAAATGTCTTTTTTTTCAATTATAAACAGAAGAAATTTTCATGCTATTAGTATCGTCTGTTATCACTTTAAGAAGAAAGTTTCTTATAAATCTAATCAGCTCTTTCTAGTAATTAATAAAGAAAACTTTTTTATGACGAAACAATCGAAAGTAATTAGTTTTTTTACCTATCAATATCAATACGCTAATAACAGTTGATTGTGGTCAATTACTAGATAAAACATTATTATGCTAGAACAATTGAAAATAAATGGTGGAATTATCCATATCAATAAGATAAAGACTTTTTAATTGCTGTCCAACAATTAGTAATGGGTATATATATTGGACTGCCATTTTACTTCGTTATATTTGTGTACTTAACGCAAACTAGATCCGCAATGTGGCAATATTACTTAAAACTCTTCATAATTGGTATCGTCGGGATAGTGTGTTTAGCCCAAGTTAGCGGTAAGTTTGATTATAATTATAGTAATTAACGATCCTCTAATCAATTTGAATATTACAGTTAGCGAAGACGGGCTTGCCGACTTACAAGTGGAGGCCTTAGAATAAGTACTCAATATGTAATCTGATACCGAATAAATGGCTTATTTCACCTGATTCTTGCCTTATTTATCTATTTTTATATAGTATAGACCAACGGTGGGCAAATGCGGCTCTCGGAGCCGCATGCGGCTCTTTCTTGGGCTAAGTGCGGCTCTCATTGAAAATTTAAATCCGTTATAAGATATATAACCATATTAATTTGAAATTAAATTCGAATTCTGTATTTAAGTATTACTATATTACTATTGTGTGGCTCTTTATGACATACAAAGAACCGGACTGCGGCTCTCATTGTCCTAGTATGTGCCCACCCCTGTTATATAATCTGCGGAAACAAATAATAAAAGCAACCAAAAGATGTAAAAAAATATATTAAATTTGAACACGTTAAAGTTCGAATCTGAAGACATTATGGCGCGTTAGAATTAGTTTTAATATCCAGATCCATACAATTTTTTGTGGTTATTTAAATGTTTAAACAAATATTTGTTATTGTTACTTCTATTTAAGACCAATCAACTGTTGAATGCTTAACTATAACGAACAAACTTGAAACACTGCAGTATTTAGAATCAATAATGCAGCATCCATGCGGTAGTATTGCCTTTCTGAACGATTCAATTAATCGTGCGTGTAGTATTTCAAATAGGAAATAATAATCAAATACTTCATCTTAATCGATATTTATTAAAATTTGAAATTTTTACAGAGCTTTAGATGTAAACGTTTTAGAGAACATTTTAATAAAAACTAAAAGGTTTTTTCTGCTTTTTTTTAAGAAGTCCTATGTATTCCAGCTCTTTTGAAAAACGAATATTCTTTCTCTTCTTCTTCCTGGAGATTATGGGTCGACTTATCTCCCTGTAAATTGCTAATATTCAAAGCCCTTATAAGTGCTACATTTTCGCAACGCGAAATAGCCAAAAGACCACCGATTTCTTAGTCGTCGATATATAATATATATAAGTAATAAATTAATAGTTGAATTGGTAAACGCCTAGCACCTTAGCTATCAAACAACCAAACGAGACCATCGATAGATAAGACGAATTTCTTTAGAAAACCGACACGTAAAATAATCAACATTTTACGATCAGAGGGTAGCTATATATTGACGAAAATAATTGAACGAAGGCTAAATAAGTAAGGTACTAAAACTTACAGTTTCGTTCAAAAACAAAAGCGCAATAGCAACTTTAAAGTAGACTAAAGAAGATTGACGGAATGTTTGTGGTGTTCCAATGAAATAAAATGTTGTGAAAATTTAAATTAATTTCTTTAAAACGAGTGCTCCATCTAATTTGCTACTGAGATATCGCACTTTGTTCGGCATAATGTGTCAGGAAACCTTTATTTTATTAACGACATCATGAGACAAGAGCAATATCAATTTCCAATGAAAGTGAGCGCCATGCCATATGGCTAAGCCTGTCTAAAATTATTTAAAAGGCCTTAAATTAGACGTTTTGGATTGGCTCCGTAATTGACCGAACCTTAATTCAATTGAAAACGTTTAGAAAGTTGTGAAAATTGAAGTAGGTGAAAAGTCTGATTCATTAGCATTGGCATTCATTGAGTGAGAGAATAGTTATTTACTGTACAAGGTGGTAAAATCATACTTTTGGAAATGACAAAACGTTATATAAGGTTTACTTTAAAAATTGCTCAATATTAGAAAATTCCATCATTTGATCAAGCAAACAGGAAAATTAGGAAATAATAATAATAATAGTAATATGTAATAGACAATTATGACAGCGTAATTCATGTAAATTATATTAAAAAAGGCAAAGAAAAAGAATATCTAATATTATCTAATATACCATCGGTGCCTCTCCTGAAGGTAGAATCTCGCACTGACAAAGAAAAGAACCCAGTCAACGTGTAAAGAAACCAATAATTGTTATAATTAAAATTTTAATGATCAATTTTGTTATCAAAATATCCTTATATTACTACAGATAAATGTTATAGAGTTGTTGGATCGAATGTACTACTTTTAAATATAATGAAGTAAATATATTATATACAGATTGGAAGTATAGCAAAGATTAGTATTGAATGAAAACTTTACATCGGAAAGAATACTGACGTCTCTAATTAATAAACCGGTTATTGATACTAGACAAGTTCTATTCTTTTTGAGCAGTAGATGAGAAATTTTTAAAAGAAAAAACGTTATTTTCATCTCAAATTCATTCGTAGTATTCATTGTAGGTATTGAATAACTTCGAGACCTTATATAACGTTTTCGCATTTCCAAAATAGCTAGAAAGGAAATCCTATCGGTCAATTGAAGTATAGACATTGTAGTCGAACTTCGTTAGATACTTTTCCTCTTCAATTCATAAACAAACTAGATGTTTAAGATGAAACAGTTAGCTGGGACACTATGTGTAGGTTCACATATTCCGACTATTCAATTAAAACTTAAGTATATTACAATTTTCTTTTTTTTTTTCAATTGAGTTGTGAATCAAGTGAGTTAGAGTTCCTTTTCTTCTCGTATTGCTGGACGTTCTCCAATTAAAGCTGAAGTGTTCGGTTTTTATTCTATTGAATGATTAACGATTCAGTGATTGTTACATCAAGTGAATTTCATTAAGTTGTTAAAAGTCAGTCACAAAGATTGAAGAGTTAACGTTAATTACTTATATCAATCAATATTACTTTTTTGCTTTTAAAATATTTCAAGTAATAAAAAACTTATTTTTTTATTTTTTATTCGTTAATAATAAAGTTGTATGGACAATTTTACTTGCTGAAAGAGACATTTTTGTACCTCTGTTGCCAAAATCCATTTTTCCTTGTCTAGCCGATAGTAAACAAAGACTTGCTTACACGCATCAGTGAATGTGTGTTTATTAAAGAGAATCGTTAGACAATTTTCGTTGTTTTTCCATCAATTTCATTGTTTATAAACGATACTGAGTTTTATCCAGCATCAGTGTCATCGTTATTGTTCTGGCATAAAAAAAAACTATATGAAATTAATCCGGCTGACGCTAACATAATGTTTCTATAAAATCGACGATATTCTTTATTGAGAAACTTTTCCATCTAAAGTCTTATTTTTCACAATTTAATCTATCGGAGTTTCGTGGATATTTGTACGTTGGGGATTTTATCTCTAAATCTTGTCAATCGTGAGGACGATTGAATGAAATTTAATAATCCGAAGTTGTAACCAGCTGAGAATCTGATCCTATTTGTATTCGTGTTACAGAACGAACTATCGTCTCTTTCAAACGTCTTTAAGCCTTTTTATTTAATTAGTTATTTACTTCCCGAATAGGTATAAGGTTTATTTTAATTGTGAGTTTCAAGGAACTAAAAACGAAACGGCGTTACGCGGAAACTTTCGATTTTCAAGATGTTCAAAATATATTCTAAAGGAAACAAAATTAGCAATGCAACCACATGGTGGAAACAAATTTTTCAGCCAATATGCAAAGAAGAAAGTAATTACGGTGCAATGAGGATATGTGATTCAAAACTGAATGGGCGACTGAAAAGTAATGAAAACTGAAAATTGATTTAGATACAAACATTTCGGTGTATAAATCTTTTAATTCATTAGTCGTGACAGTGATAAGTTGTAGTTCAAACACTAATAAGCAATCATACATAGGGAGATGATTAAACGGTGCAATTTTCAACCGCAAATTTCAACTAATGCAAAGATTTACAAATCCTCTGTGAGTAGAAATATGCAGATGCTTTAGGGCCATTCATAAATTACGTCACACAAATTTTACGATTTTTTAACCCCCCCCCCACCGTCCTTGTCACAGGTGGTCACATTTTTAAAACACCCTCCCTTTGATGTGACGTCACTTATTTTTCAATTTTATAATTAAAAATTATTAAAATAAAACAGCAGTTTCAATTTTTTAAATGACGATATGTGTCGTCATAAAGTTTTTCACCTTCTCCCCCCTGGCCCATTTCACACGATGTCACATTTCGTTGTCTTCCTCCCCCCCTGAACGTGTGACATAACTTATGGATGGCCCCTTTGCTGAAATTTGCAGAATGGTCGGCTCTATGTACACCAGGTATCCATTTCATTAGATTTTATTTACAGGAAATTAATATTATATATAGACACTATTTTATCACCCACTTGGTGATTTCATGATTTTATAGAAGGCATATTTATAAGTTGGTGTGCTTTCATTTTTATAATTAAATAATGACTGAAATAGCATTCCAGTCTATTTATATTATGAGCGGGGGGAAGATAATGGAATTTTTCAGACTTCATCTTCAAGCCTCCTGATTGTAAGAAATTTGTATTACCTGTCATTATAAGTCAATAATTTTTATGGTAGTCCCAACAAACAAAGGATTCGATACCATAAATATTACCAAGTGCAAATAGGTAATTTACAACTCGCACGAAATGTGTGTTCTTTTCTAGAACAGATAATTACCCATATACAAGAGAAAAAGAATGGGCAAGAAAAATAAAAATTATGTATTTCAATATTTTGAAAAATTTGAAAATATGTGACATGAAGGCATAAATATACTTATCTTTTGTATTCTGTATATAGTGTCAATAGAATAGGAGGCTATTAAGCATAACTTTATAAATCAAAAATACAGTTGAAGAAAACAAATAAGCTCACTACTAATGCGAAATACGGAGTATCTATTAAAGAGATTCCGAAGGTAACAAATAAAATTAAACAGGTGATTGAACAAAAATATGTTTTCCATGAAACCAGTCACTATTTCATAAATTTTCAAATTTTCTTCATAATTCTGTAACCTGTTAACATGTAATTTGACCTGACTTACAATTAGAAACAGGATTTAATTTTTGTTTCAAATGAACTCAAGGTTGAAATCATGTCAACTGGTCCAGATTTCGGGGCTTATAAGTCTTTAAGTTTTCCCTTCCCTCCAGCTGTTAAAAAAAAATAGAAAATTTTTGGTTTTCAATTTATTGAATAGAGGGTGCCTGAAAAGTACAGTTCTGGACTAGAATAACTCCATAATTGAGGGCCACTTAAATTATAAACTTGGAGCTCTCATTTAAAATAAAACATCTGAAATATTTGTTGTTGGTGTTATTTTCGAATGGTGTTGGCCCAGCTTTGCCCCCTATGTAATATTTATCCGGCACCGTCCTGTGCAATATTAATGTTCATAGAAATAAATTATAAATTTAAACTACGATAATCAGATTGTTACGATAATAAAAACAATAGCTTACTTATTTTCGTTTTATTTTTTTCTAGGTTGGTTTCGGAAGGCTTTTTATTATTTCAAAAAATTATCTTTGTCTTGTTTTATTAATTTTCTGTGTTAAGTCGCACTAGAGTCATATTTTAGATTTATTTTTCTTTGTTACAATATTTTATATACAGTTTGATCACTAGACTGGTTTTTACGTAGTAGGAATTGTATAATTAATAGAAGAAAAATTTCCACTGTTATGAGAAAAAAATGGAATAATGAATTAACTTACAAATCATATATTTCTTGGGGTGTGCATTTCCAATTAAACAATATTGAAAATGAATATGTTTTATAAAATATATAAATATATCCAATTAGTCCAGGCGCTAGAAGTACTTAAATATGCATGGAGGGGGCGAGGCAATTTTTCTAAAAATATGCTTCATTGACCCTTAATTGTTGAGAAAGTGTTTGATGCCAAGCGAAATTCGTGTTCAATTTTTGTTTATAACAATAAATAAAAAAATAGGCTTATCAGCTCAATAATTCCGTAATTATTTATAAAATTTAATATATTATGAACTAAATCGGTAGAATATTTATCAAATATTAACTTAGAAGTCAAATATTTATCGTGTGCCGTATTTGTTTATAATAAATCCATTTGTTACTTAAAAAACGGCCAATGCTATCGTTTTATCATTATATTACTTTAATGGTATAATATATGAAAAAATCATAGGCAACAATTTTGTAGAAAATTTAATTTCGATCAAATCATATCATTAGGAAAAATTCGAAATAACTAGCATTTCTTTCTTATGTTAGCCTTAAAGTTCAGATGTTCGAGCGCAGCGCCACTTTTATACATTGCGCACAGCGTTTTTCGACTTTGTCACTATATAAATAATTAACTAATTGAGATAATCACCTGATTCTGATTTTATTTTGTTTAAAAATAATTATTTAATTCGATTAATTTATATTTTAAAATTAATTTTAATTTTAATAATTTAAATAAATTTTTAATTTATTAGAGATATTTATATTCAAAATAGTAGAGTGAAATCGATTTAATGATTAGAAAGCTTGTCAAGGCTTGTTGAACATATGATGGATGGGCTAGTAATGTAGCAACAGAATACGACAGGGCTTTAGTTGCGTTAATGTAAATTAAATTTACATACACGTATTTTGAGATTTCTATTATTCCATAGTAATCCATAACTGCTCAACACCGCCGCCACTACATTATTGTTTGATTTTTTTCTAATAGCCAACGAGAATTTTTATCGTATCGTTTGAGTGCTTTGAATTTTCAAAAATCGATTATACAAAACTGAATGAATATTAATGATTGACATTATTTAACTAAATATTTGTTTGTTTTAAAATATCTACAATAAATTGATTTAAATAAATGCAAAAAAGTTGACATCGATTTATTTATACTATGAAATGTTTATTTGTTATAGATGAACTAAGAGGATTGTTAATATTTGAAAATGTTAATGGACAATTTGTTTACATTTACTGGAATTATTTTCTTAATTTACTCCAAAAGTTTTGGCGTATTAGAAATGTTTCTTTTACAAGTTTGATCAAAAAACTTTTTTAAATCTCGTTGTAGCTTCAAATAAGATTGCATCTTGTGAATTGAGTATTCTAAGTTTTTATTCCACTTCACATCATCTACTAATTTTAAAATACAAGAAAATTTATTGATAAAATATCGACAACTTTCCGTACTAGTTGTAAAATACACTATTGTGACTCACAATTTTGTCATAATAAAAGTTAGCTGTGTTTTAGTACAAATAATTTGTTTTGACTGATTTTCGACCTGTGTTGAAACAGCAGAGTAAACTTGCGTTAATTATTCTTTAAAGTGACACGTTTGTTTGTATTCCAATCAGAACTCCGTGTGGAATAGAAACTGCTGCTATTACTATTTTCTGATTGAACTGCATTTGTGTGATTTTTGAACAGTTCTTGAAACAGAACGATTGCAATTCAGTTCAACTAGTAATTTACTTGTTGACAATGCGAGCTCAATCGAAATCCAACTATCACACGAGCGAATTTATTCTTTTGAGCATTTTAAACTGTTATAAATAGATAAATTTTCCATTTGCAACACTTCTATGATGTGAAGTGTGCGATTGATCTATGTTCAATAATGTATTTTATTTGATCAAACTATATTTATGTACCGTTGATTAATTTACTTTTGAATGTCAATTAAACTGAAATACTAGCGCCATAGAAATATCTGAAAAATGGATTAAAGCAGCAATTGTTAATGAGATTACCTTATCGTCTAATTAATGCCGCATTTTTATTAGCTTTTATTGCTTTATAGTGAAGTTAAATGTGGCTTGTTATGCAGAGTGCCAGGATCAACAGTGTTCTGTGGCACACATTTAATTAATTTTAATGCTTTTATACATTGTCATGGGTCATGTGGCATAAGAGCCAAAACTATTACTAGATGAAAGAGGGAATCATGTTATGGAACTTAAAATCGCTCGAAAAGACTTAGCTCAATTATTGGCACAATAGACGATTTCAGGTGGAAAATATATTAAAAAGCAGAAAAAGTACTTGGCTTAAGCATAATTGTAATAGGAATAAAAAGGAACAAAAAGAACAATTGCGTAAATTATACAGAGAAACACTTATGAGACTGGAAATAGGAGAATAGAAAAATTCACAGAATAATCAATTGCATAACATGAAGATATTCAAATGAATTACGTTAGTGAGAAAATTAAATTATGGATAGTGAGATGGAACAGAGGTAACTACTAGAGCCTGTTGGAATGTAGCGTTGCTATCAAGCTTGGACTTTAAGCGACAAGATTAAAATCGATTCTAGAGAATACGTGTGAATTATGAACTAGATATTTCAAGAAGTGTAAAGTATTGAATTGATAAAGAACCGGAGATGATAATGATTAAATCAGAAGAAAGAGAGGGTATAAGATACTGGGGAAGGAAAAGCAGTTGGTTAACGTAACATAGAATTTGAAGGGTATGAGATTGAAGGAGCAAAAACGAAAATTTATGGCTTTGCAATAAATTCCATCACATCTTCAGTATAAAGTACAGCTTTGACGGTTCTGACTCATTAAAACATCGTTCTAATTCACTCTTAACTGGTACAGCTGTATAAGCCTGTGAAATCTGCTCCCAGAGATTCTTGAATATCCTTATGGTTGATCAATTCATAATTAAGAAGAAGACATTTCCTGAAATTTTCAGCTTTCAAATCCAAAGGGGATTTCGTGAGTGACACCCGACAAGAAGATATTTAAAAATAAAGACAACATTTTTATAATTTTAAAGAAAAGGGGATTGTTAAAAATATTGAAAAAACACAATTTCAGTGACTCTTAGCGATAGTTTTCATCAAAAAAAGTTTCGGTGAAAAATATTCAGTAGAATAGTCATAACAAAATATAAATACCGAAAAACACGTTTCTTTGAATTATCTCATAGTCGTTTGGATTTGAAAGCTGAAATTTTCAGGAAATGCCTTTTTTTAAAATTATAAATTAATCAACCATAAGGATTTTAAAAAATCTGTAGAAGCAGATTTCACACGCTTATACAGCTGTACCCTTTAAGAAGAAAATGGTGGCTGAAGTTCGCTAGGAAAAGCTCAATATCTTTGAACGATATAAAAATGGTATAATTGAAGCTTTTGAAAGGTATACTTCGTTTTCTTCCAGCTTGATTAGACCGGATTATAATACATTTTTGTCTTATTTTACCATTTCTTGCCATGTGAATCTGATTATTTCAGATAAATAGCAAATTGAAAGATAAAAGTTGCTTATTTCTGTTAAGGTGGTGCTAATGGGATCCAAGAATAGCAATTGTAGGGGAAATTTTACGAATCAAACCTAGGTGTTTTTAAATACGCAACACAAGATACACGAATAAAATCTCCCCTCCATTATATGAGCGATTCTATTGGTTGAGCGACTATCGGGCTATTTGTATGTTTAACCTTCACGGCTCTCTCATTATAACTGTCTATCTCTGTCGATAGTGTATCAAATTTCAAAGAATTACTCTTTCCACTAAAAAAGCAATAAAAACAGTATTCAGACACACATATTTGTAAAATAAAAAGATAAATTAGAATGGAAGACTAGAATTATTCTAAGATAAATTTCATTTATTTTTTGCAAATATATATTTTTTTATTTACATAAGACACCCAAATAAGAGAACATTATATACAACATACAAACATATACATATATATTTGAACAATAAAAAACAAGTGACATTTGATTTATACAAAGAAAAAACATCCCCCCCCAAGACAATACAATATAACTACTCGTCGAATTTTTTTAGTGGTACCTACGATCCAAAGTGATATCAAACGGACAGCAAAACTATAGTATAACAGCAGCTGAAAAAACTATATAATTGCAATTATTCTTTTTATTATTATTATCATAATACTTATCTTTTTTTAATCTTCTAATGAATGAATGCTCTTCTTCAACCAGTGCCGCCGATATTATACAACACATGTAATTATCTGTAAAAAAATAATTTAATAATGATAATAATGGTAATAATAATTTTGATATCTACCGTAGTTATGTTCCATCCTAGGCACGATAAGATAATGCGATACGCCAGTGCCGCCGATATTACACAACACATGTAATTAGCGATTTATGCTTCTCTAGAGCAAATCTCCTGCCAATACTTTTCTTGGTGTCTTCTTGTCTTCAATTCGTGGATCAACAAGTTCCGGTAGCAAACATTTCATATAGAAGTTTACCAAGATGCTCTCCATTTTTTCACTCCAAAACGTATCGTTTCTTTCGATTATTTCACAAGACATATCTTTGTCTGTGTAGACCACGAAGTAACACTTCTTCCTTCTGGTTATATGAAGTTGGCCCTGAACTTGAAACATATAGGAGTGATTTAATTTCAGCTTGATTTCTGCGTCCTCATTTACAGTACAAAATGTGATTTTTTTCTCCTGTATTCCTTCTTGAATTGTCATATTTCGAGCGGTATATGGGCACTTTATTTCTAATATCGCATCATCACCTATAAATCCATCTGCAGAGGCGCCAAGAAATTTCTTTTCTCTATCGATGGTCAGTCCACACGATTCTACGACTAGACCATATAATTGAGAGAATGCGGTCTTCGCTGTATCTTCTTTTAAAGTTCCATACTTCATTGAATTTGATGTACTTGTACTATATAACATATGTTTTACAGTATTGATTGTATCAGTTGAAGCTCGCATTTTACAAATTCTACCAAAGTTACTTGCTGTGAGTCTTTTTAATCGCTCTGCTTTCCATTCAGAACAACCTTTTTGTGGTCTTGTCACCTTTTCAATTGCCTTTAAATCGGCAGAATTTAGTTTATCTAAATATTTAGATTTGGCGGTTTCTAATTCTTCTTGGGTCATGGCGGGTTTACTTTCAGCCGGATTTGGTCTTCCATAATCTTCATCAGCTTGGAGCACTTGACGGTTTTTATGACTTCTTTTCCTTGTCGTCCTTTTTCGTTCTTGTCTTTCTAAATATAACGCTGTATGTTCACCAATCGGGGCTTTTCCAATTGACTCAATTGTTTCTTTCATGGCGGGACTTTTTCAATTTCCAAATCAGGAAGTTCTTCGTCAATGGGAACCGTACTGCATTCTGGCGATTGATATTCTGACGATTGTTGTTTTCTTCGGTTCTCCCAGCGTTTTTTCGCGGCAATTGTTGCACTTTTCCGAATTACAGACGGACACTTTGAACGATGACCCATTATATGTCTCACAAACACAAACAATAATAACAAAAAACTGAAAAATTAAGTTCATAAAAATCAGTCTCAAAGACTGAAAGAAAAACGATTATGAATCGTGCAAGAAAATTCACAAAATCAAAATATTTTGTCGAAACTTGAAAAAGTGCAAATCGATACGGTTCTTTTCTTTCGAATTTCCAGATCAAATTGTTTTTCGAATGTATCGTTTGGTTCGGATCGCTCAATAAATTCACATAGATTTTGGCCATACACACAACGATTTGGACTGTACAGTCCAAATCTTTCGATTTATCGTTGTGTGCATGGAGGGGTCCATTGGTCGTATATAAATTTACAATATTTTTTCAGTAATTCAACAACTAAATAAGAGTTTTGTTAGGATTGTCAGGCCTTATTGGAAATTATACAACGGTTTGTGATTTTCTACCTCATAATAAGACAATTCAATTCAATGGAAAAATAAGAAGAAAAACAATTATTTATCTATGTAGTTTTTACTGTAAAATTACATAAATGTTATCACAATGCGAATAAAAAAACTGCCTGGCAACTATTGTTTGCAACCACAGACAAAACATCCGACTGTAATTTGACACCTGTGCAAGAATTGCAAGAATTGTTTATATATGTGTGTGTGGATATATGTATGTATGTGAAATCATCTTCCCCTCCATTGAGTCGAACGTTGATTGGTCTGCCAACGTCACTTCCAAACCCCTACTATATCTGTGGCGGTAGTTTATCGATAAATTTTGTCCTAAAAATCACGAACCGTACTTTCTAAATCTGAAATTGTGGGAAAACTAAATGAGTATCCCAGAAAAGAGTTTAAGACGAACGTTCGGAGATCATCACTCTTCAAAAATATATGAAATACATGTGAAAAAAATTTGATTTGAGAGCAGGAAAGCGAAAGTACGATTTTCATGAAGGAATTTTTTTTTCAAATTTGAGGAAAAAATTTGGGAAAAAAGTTTAAGACGGACATTGTCCTATGCGCCACCAACATTTAAATTTATGTATAGTTTCTTCAAATTAAAAATTACGACTGTGAGAGCGAAAGTCGTTTTACATTATAATCAAAGTAGAGAATTTTCACATCGGAATTTTTTTTCTCAAATTTGGGGAAAAAATTTGGAAAAAAAGTTTAAGACGGACATTGCCCTATGCGCCACCAACATTTTCATCTATCGACAGTTTCTTCAAATTAAAAATTACGACTGTGAGAGCGAAAATCATTGTACATTGTAATCAAATTGACATTAGCCTCGCCTTAAGTTGCTGAGTTTTGGAAAAATCAAGAAGATCATGAGATGTAGGTTATTTGTAAATTTACCTGTTTCAATCTGGCTAACAACAGATTGTTCAGCGTGAAAATAGTGTAATTATCTTGTGATAAAGTCGAAACTATCCTGTCTTATAACTTGAATTTAATCAATTTCGTCCCTATAACAAGATTTCTTTTCAATAAACTTTAATCGAAGTAAATTACACTGTTATTTACGGTCGTATAAAGTATCTATTGATTAAAAGATATCAAATCGTACTAAAATGAGATTGGTGGGAGAAGCAAATTTTTAATAATGTTCAATTTTTGAAATTCCCCAGTCCATTCCCAAAGTTTCCATTTTAAAGATTTTCATATTTGCAATAAAATATTAATAGAAATGTGATGAAATTGTATAAGAAATATAAAATTAATAAAAATGCCAATCATTTCTTTTAATTTTACATTTATTATGCAATTTCTCTGCTTTACTCTCTACGTCTATGAAATATCTGGCAATCAATCGTAAATATAAAGTTACATTTTTTTTTCATCATTCTCTATGGAATTTGAAATTCTATATTAGAAGTATTTTGTCAAAGCATCAGAGAAAGTAGCAGTTTTATTATAGCCGAATCAAATTTTATAGCAAACGGACTAGGATAGATTTCAATGTCAAACTTTGAATAAGATTCAGTAAACACGGGAAATATGATGTCAATAAATCAAAACTGCATCAGAATGATTGTGTAAACATCATGTAAATTCAGCTGTCTTTGTAAAGAATGTAATTCGTTTTGTATTGTCTAGAAAAACAATCATTAACTGGGGCGTAGTGTAATTGTTTTCAATTGGTGAAGTCGCTTGACAACAAACAAAATTAATTTGTTAAGTGTAAAGTGTGTTTGTGGCAGTAACAAGAAAGAATTTACTAGATTTTAAATTTTTGTAGTACAAAGTGATTAAAATCATTAATGAGGTTAATAGCACCAAATAAATTTTTTCTAGAACGTGATTTTCAATACATATTAATTAGACTCATTAGTTTTCAAGTCCTTACTTTAATCATTGGATAATCTGATTTTATGTATTATGCACGCTTTTCATCAACTTTAATCATAATTGCAGGTCACGTAATCTTTCTGGTTGTTTTTCTCTTATTTTATACAAAGAAAGAACTCATCCTGGTAGATATATTATTCATTATGCTAATTCTTTGATAACTATTCAGGATACTGTGCCTTTAGGCTTCAAGATGAAACTTTATTCTACTGACATAGTTTTTACGTCAAACAAACTGATGCCGTTATTACAATTTCCAGAACTATTGTTGCCGGTTAATCGATAATTTATATTTTTGCTAAACTTATATATGTTGTAATGAAACTGCGGTGAATTAGTTTGGAAATATTTCGTTACATTCAAACCATACGTATGCAAGTTTAATTCAATTTCAAAACAGTTTCAAATTGTATATTGACACAAACCGATGATAATTTAGGAAAATACGATTGATTTTGTTGATTTTATTTCAATACAACAAAAGCTTTTGTTATAATCAAATTAACTGGACTTTAATACGAGCCTGATTTGTGTACTAGTAGCACAGACTGAAAACTACTATACTACTGTATTTATTATAAAATCTCGGATGTTAGTGATATAGTCTCTAGAGGAATATTGTAACTTTTGGGGTCAATTCTACAAATCATACACTGTTAAAAATTTCCATAGTAATTTTACTAAATTTGTGTAGGAAGTTTTTACGCACCACATTTTTGAAATTGTGGAACTCAGTCTTGTAATTTTACTACACAACTTATCACAACTCAAATTGTTACAAATCATCAGTCGCAAAATTACTAATCATTTACTAGAACTATGTTTAGTAATATTACTATACATTATTCGTAATTTTACTAAGCCAAATGTATCAAATAAATCTAGTAATTTTACAAAAATTTATTGTAATTATACTAGATAACTTATACCAATTTAGTTTAGAAAAATTACAAACCATTTGCTGCAATATTACTAACATTCAGTAAAAAAAAGTTTAACAATATTTTACTAATTTGTCTCATTATCATATATTTATCAAAATAAAACAAGTAACTTATCGCAAATATATGGGAGACGACTTCTGACGACCTTTTACCACTTTTACAGCCACCACCCTTTCCATGATATTTTCAAGACCTTATTGAAATGAGTGCTACACTACAAACGACTTAAAACGTTGACGCCATCTAGTTTTACTAAAATTAGCAAGAAACTCTTCTAACATGACCACTTTATAAAGGACCATTCTTATAATATATTTATAAATTTTATGCTTTAAAAAGTTATAGTTTTGGATTGTTGTTTGCATTACTATATTATGTGCGAAAAGCGATATACATATTTTGTTCACGAAATAAAAAAATACTCTATTACAATCACTCAAAACATTCTAACAAAAACATATACGAAGTTAATAAAAAAAAATTACTTAAATCAATGAAAAATAGTATTCATTTGAAATTTATATTTAATTCTAGTAAGTACAATGGACATACCTAGCTCCATGTTTTATTTGTCTATATGGACCTCAGATTTCTTTCATTCAAATGCATCGTTTTTGACAAGAATATTCCTATCATAAGCTAAATATCGCACCTGCCTCTACTCAAATGTTTAAATGTACTAGTCTCAAATACTGTGTTTTTGAATCAGTCGATTTTTAGTTGACTCAAACGCGTATTGGCCAAACATTTGTTAAGAAAACTTTATTTTAATCAGTGTAAATGCAAAATAAGTATACCAAATTTTATACTTGAAACTACCCAGCAGAATTGGAGGATTACATAAACGTATGTCATTGTAGGAGACACTAGTAAAAATACAAACAAATGTTGTCTAAAGTAAATAATGTTTTACATTTTTTCAATCACTTTTTGCAATTTGAATTACGTATTTCAGTTAGTCATTTTTTTGACAACCGTAGTAAAATTGGACTACAAGTATGTATCAAAATTTTAGACTCGAAATCAGGGGCGCGCCAATCAAGTCCGACGCCCGGGTGCAAAGTTTCCATTACCGCCCCTTTGGATTCGTTTCCAATGATAGTGAGTTACAATCTCGAATGAAAATTTTTTGATCATCTTAAGTACTTCTTCCGAAAGACGGAAAAATTCAATGAATAAGTTCACCAATAAATTGTCTTTTGAAGTTCCAATTAAATTCCTATTAAAAACGAATACAAAAGAATTTTTTCTTAAAAATTTTAATCCTTTGAAAAAAAAAGAAAAGTCAACCGTGCACAACTCAACAACATTTTAGATAATTGAGGTATACCTCAATATACATATAAAATTCCTTTTCAAGACATGATCAATATGTCAGTCGTTGGAGATGGCATTAATACGTTGGCAAAATCTATTAATAATAGAATAAGATTTGTCACTTCAAATACGGAAAAAATACCATTTTCTGGAAAAGAAACAGCGCCAAAAAAACGTAAGAGTGACGAAAGAGATTCAAAAGTGAGAAATGAATACGGATGTGTTCAATATGAGCCTGAATTACAATCTACCGAAAACTACTGCTGGATATAAATCCAATCGGCGTTGTCAACAAAAAAGCGAAGAAAAAAGGAAAACAGCAAGTGGCCAACTATTGCGCAGCTGTCAAAAGGTTGGCGAACAATCTAGAACAGTATTATGTATTTAATCCATGTATATTATTATGTCCTTTTTATTCGTATATAGGCAATAAAATTTGATAAATTTAATATATATAACGCTTTTTTTTCAATTTTTACACTATTACCTAGCTAAATCCAATACTTACGTCTGAATATTAAGCACTTGAGGTGTAATTTTCAGAGTCATACATTCTGAATTTTAGAACCACACATACTGAATTTTCAGTCATACTTTCTGAATTTTCAAACTATTTATTCTGAATTTTTAAAGCCATACTTTCTGAATTTTAAAACCAAGCGTTCTGAATTTTCAGAGCTATATTTTCTGAATTTTCAAAATATTTATTCTGTGAATTTTCAGAATCATTCGTTCTGAATTTACAAAACCATGCATTCTGAATTTTCAGAATAAAGTAACGGTGAAAAACTTTTTATGATTTTTTTTCTGAATTTTCGGAATTTTTTTTTAACAGTGTAGAGCCTTAAAAAACTTAACTTATCGGGCTTTAATAACACATATAGTTCGCATGTTCGCATATATAACACGGCATATCATGTGATTTGTGTTACATATTGACAAAATAAGAATTGTTTTTTATTAAAATACATGTTTTTTGAGATTTTATACAATATTAAGTAAAGACAATAAAAGTCCAAAAACACGTGTTTTAATCAAATTACAACATTCTCTAAAAACTTTATACAAATATAAGAATTTTTCTTCTCAAATTAAATAGCAAAATTCCAACAATGCAATCAAATTTGATGCCCCCCGTGTTCTGCGCCCGGGTGTACTGCACCCCTTACACCCTCTGTTGGCGCGCCCCTGCCCGAAATTACAATTGAGAATTGTAAAAACAGATAGCGCGCATGACTAGAATGAAATATTGTAAAAATGCAAATAGAATTTAAAGAAAGTAATGATTTGTACATTTCCAATCATTTCTTGTAATTATAATTGCAAATTTGGTTAGTAATTTTACTGCTAATTGTGGTAAAATTAAATTACGAATATGTATAGAAATTTTACAAAACTTTAGGTTTAGTATCTGACGAATACAAAAAATTGCAACCTGCTTAGTAATCTAGCTGTTACAAAATGTAATATTACAACAAATGCGTGTTAAAATTCCAATACAATACAAGAGTTTGTAATTTTACTATGCAATTGCTTAGTAAAAATGTAGTAAATTTACAAAAAAATTTTGACAGTGTATAATAAATTCCAGTTACAAATTCAGTCGTAGATTTATTTTGATCGGAATTTCTACTTGATTCCTTAATCACTTCTAAAACCTGATTTTGTAGTCATCTCTCTCCGTTTTTGTCAACACAACAAAAGCTGCCAGTAGAGAAAGAGAGCTAAAAATAGAATGGGGTTTAATCAAATGTTTCGGTTCGAACCGAAAGATAGCAAAAATTCTTCTTGACTTGTAGTAATACAAAATTATGTCTTTTCTTTTTATTGTTTGAAATTTTCATTTAAACTAGACTTAAGCAACAATCCAATCATTTTGCTTCGTGTTTGTTTTCTGTCGCTAAATACAATCTGTGTTTGCTCCAAATTTGATGTTTTACGCGTCGTTATTATTAATCCGAACAGAAACTTCTACTAACTAGATTTCGATGTTGGTGCTACCTAAAGGTAAACCTTCAACTATGTTGAAAGTGGAAATTTTAATTCTTCTGAAAAAATTTCATTAAAATTTCCAGTAATTTAAGTAATGTTAGTTTAAGGGAAATTGAGGGCGAAACATGGTGGATGCGCCGGGCGAGCAATTTTGTTTTACGTTCTATATCTATATCGGTTTATTTTTTGAAATAATCTCAGGAATCTAACTTGCAAACAATCAATTAATGTATAATTTTCAGTATATATAGTGTCAAATTTCATCGAGTGATAGCGAATAACGACATTCTGCTTTAAGATCAATTGTAAGCAGTATATTGTTTGGAAAAAATACAATTCTGTGGGAAATGAGTCCACTTAGATGTCAATTAGTTTCTTCTTTTTAAAACTGACGATTTGAAATATTCGTATAAAAAGGGTGTACAAATTTCTATTGTCTTTTGTTACTGAAAGCAATGCTATTTACAAATTGCCAATAGGAAAAGTTTCTCAAATTAAATAACTGAATTTTCCAATCAATTACCTAATTATTATTGAACACAAGTTTAAATCAAATCAAATCAAATAATTGAACAAATCTGCGGTACTAATCAATAAGCACTAATATTTTAAATCGAAATTTAAATTCAAATTAACCGAAATTAATTTAAATACTCTCGATAATGTTGGTTCTTTAGTAATACACTTTTGGAATTTCATTATCGTCACTCTTTATTTATTTCTAAAATAGTACAACATTTCGGATTACTTCTACTACCTTATTATAGCGAATTACATTTGGATTTTCATATTATTTAACTGATCATAAAATCCAAACATCAGTAATCCATCATTTATTACATACGTACTTATATTATTAGAGTTTCAATTCTAATTAGTCTTTAAGAATTAATGATCATTTGTTGTGAAAAGAGATTGTGTTTAACGAAAATAAAAATATTGTCTATTTATCAATGGAACAAGAAACAAGACGTCACGGTGACATTTTTATACGTACAGATTTTACAGCTAAAATCCAACGTGGCGTTTCTTAGTGCTTCATTATTTTTTGTTGTTTGCTTAAACATACAACTTATTCACATAAATCCATGGTTATACTGAAAATATAATTAACGTACAAGTATAGTAGCTCTAAATATATGTGAGCCGTTTGTTTTGAAAGAGGCGTAACTTTTATTCTTTGGTAAATAATTTTTAGATTAAAATTAATAATGTTTTATTAATTATTTTTCTCCAGATTGTCTATACGGGAGAGATTTAAAATAATTATGTTGTACAAGTGCATTAAGTCATTGTATTTTTAATTTATGAGTGGTCTCGTGTTTTTGTATAGTGGTGTCAACTTAAGATTATTAAAGTTTGCCGGTCTTCCCCCTTGCAGTAGCAAGTTCAATATTTTGAATTGTGCATCCTCGTTAGTGGTAGTTTTCATTCAGTATATTTTAAACCAATTTACTCTTTCTCCGTCAGTATTTTTTAATCTTTTAAAAGTTGCGTTTTCTAGAGGCTTACGAGGAAACTATTCCAAGTGTCCAACTTCGATTTTTTAGAGATTTTGATATACTCTTATCCATCGAAAAATAAGCGATGCATTTATTTTTAGGGGCCCTTATTGCGTTTTAAGGGGAGAAATGGACCCTCAAAGATTCGTCAAAATCCGGGTGGTTATGTTATATAAGGACGATAGCAACCAGTACCAAACCAATTTTACGTTATATCTGATATGAAATAATAAAAATACACATTTTCAGATACCACCTACCCCTGTTATAAGAAGGTAAACCACCCCTTGAAAAACTTTAATCCTCCATAAAAAATTATTGCATAATACGATTTTAATTATATGCAAAACTACATAACCACGCGGATTTTGACGAATCTTTGAAGGTCCATTTCACCTCTTAAAACGCAATAAGGGCCGCAAAAAAATATACATCGCTTATTTTTCGATGGACAACAACATATCAAAAGTGAAAAAAAATCGGAGTCGGACACTTCGAATAATTTCCTTGTTAATTGAAATGGACTCCTCACGTTTCATTGGGTAGAAATAATTAAGCAATTCAGTTAAAAAATACCAATTCAGGTATTAAAAATAACATTTTGGGAAGTTTGCGGTGGACAGATCTATTCTATATATAGTACGATTGTACTAACAGCTAGAAAGAAAATCATGTCGGTCAATTGAAGTATAGACATTATAGTCTAATTTCTGTAGATAATTTTCCATTTTAATTCACAAACAAACGAGATATTTGAGGTGGAACACTTAGCTGATTAAAACGTTGATGAGGTTTTGTGAAAATTTCAAAGTAATTTAAAAAACTTATCGTGCATTGCCATAAATAATCGAATATTTCCTACAAGAGATATAAGGCTTCCATATTTTTATTATAATTAAAAAGCTATCTAATACCCTTGAGTTATTTAAAACTCTAAAATAATTTGTAGTCGATATTTTGATACTAAACTGGATAATTTAGCTATAATCAACTCATCTAGAGCACTAGGAGTACTAGGAGTATTAAATATGGAATTTCATTATATACCGGGTGCTTGTTCTAAATGTGGAAGGTGAATCAGTGACTTTAGTTTTAATCAGTTCCTCTTTAAATAAACGTTAAGAACGTGTAAAGTAACATTTAGATAATACAACTATTTAGAATAAAATAAAAGTATTGATTACAGTTCTGAATTCCACATATTTCGAAAAAAAAGTTGAAATAAATCCTCGGTAGTATAGTGGTCACTAAGCCTGCCTGACAAAAATTGAAGATTTGTAGGCAGGAACAGGGATAATGTCCGTTAGAGACCACATAACAGAATTATCAAATTCTATTACACCAAATTAGATAGCAATATATTGCTTACACATTAAAGACAAAAATGTAAATAATATTGAATTTAAAATCAAACATAAGCTCCCATACCAATATGTGGAGTTTTTTAATACAATATGAAATATTACAACAAAAACTAGTGTAATAGATAGCATAGATTAGTTAGTTTAACGTTTTACTAAAATAGTCATAAAAATGTTTTCTGACATAAACTCTTCCTTTATATTAAAAAAAAAACTACCGTTGGGAAAAATTTTTAGCTCAATTTTAAGAGGAGTCGGTGGCTATTTGAAATTTCGCATTTAAATAACACGCAAAAAAACTTTTGTCTATTAAAAATGCTATAACTTTTGAACCGTTTGAGATTTTTAATTTAATTTAATTTAATTTAATTTTATCCAAGCATATTCTTGTAGAGCATTAAATTCTCTACAAAATTGTTTAAAAGTTGATTTTTCAACTCAAAAATTCATATACTTACGGGCAATGAAAGTTGATGAAAAATATATATGTTTTTTATCAACTTTCATAGCCCGTAAGTATATGAATTTTTGAGTTAAAGAAATCAACTTATAGAATTTAATGCCTTATAAGAATATGATCGGATAAAATCTTTATCTTAAACGGTTCAAAAGTTATAGCATTTTAAATGAAAATTTCTATAATAGCTTTAGACTAAACATATCTGTTTTTTCTCAACTTTCATAGCCCGTAAGTATATGAATTTTTGAGTTAAAGAAATCAACTCTAAAGCATTTTTTAGAGAATTTAATGCTCTACAAGAATGTGCCTAGACACAATTTTTATCTTAAACGGTTCAAAAGTTATAGTATTTTTAATGAATAGAAATTTTTTTGCGTTTTTTGGGAAATTTCAAATGGCCACCGGTACCTTTTAAAATTGAGCTAAAAGTTTTTCCCAATGGGAGAATTTTTTTCCCAACATATAGGCCCTTTTTGAGACACCTATAGGTTAGTCATTTTGGCTCACCCTAAGGTAGGTATATGTTTGTTACAGGCTAAGATAGATTGTAAAATCGATGTAATTGTTATTAAATTAATAAAGACTCTTGAAAATAAATAAAAATAAAGTCCCCGCCTGACACGCGGGAGACCGGGTTCGATTACCCGCCGGAGAATTCACATATCATTTCGCTTATCACTAATACCTATATCTGTATAACCATAAAACATTATGATAAATTATTGAGTTGACAAAAATATAAAATTTAAATTGGTATGTGCACATAAAATACGAATAAAATGACAGCTAGAATAAAACAAATACATCTTTGGATTAAAACTACAGATCGATGTCCACATAAAACAAAGGATCAAAATAGGTTTATAGCATTTAATCAACAGTAAACAAGACTGATGCAAAACAAATACTTACTTCTATCCACAAGCAATGTTTAATTGATTTACACACTCTTATTATAAAGCCATCGTGGTTTGGGTGACTATTCTGGTATAAAGCCGTCACTATATTGCATTGCTTTATATAATGAAGGTTCTAAAGCGATTAGTGTTAATGTTAATTGAGCGTTCGAGTTTGTTTACTTAGGTATTTCAATTATCGAGTCATTAAACTACAGATTTAGCGGCAGTACGCCATGTAACCACACATTGTAAAATCGAAACAGCTCAAAGGCTAATCACTGATAATTTGGCGATCTCACAACACATAAACTAAACGTTTACAATCTTGTATTGACACCGAAAAGTTTTTATTGCTTTTATTGTTTCTAGAAATTATGTAATATTTTGTACTATTCAAATTGATCCTTTAACAAAGTTGAATTTGGTTTGTGAAAAGTCAAATAAAATCAGAAACGGAAAAATTGAAAATTTGATGCTTTTGTAAGATCAGAAGACAGCCGAATGGATTATTTTCTCTTGGCTTATAACTGTTACTTGATAAATTGAGGATTGGTGCTAGACGATGAACAGAGGAAAGAGTCCTTTTTATGAAATGTCAAAGAATGTGCCATACTCTGGCGACTGATGAAACTTTCTGTCTTTGACAAGATTCCAGGTACAAACCGCTGCGAAGTAAGATTATCACGAAACTCTGGTCCCTAGACAAATTCAATGTGATTATTTGGTGTTTTAGCAACTTTTAGACTCGAAAGTTTTTACTGTCTTTGTTACTAAATCAAACGTTTCCACAATGCAAGTGGCTAAATTTAGTGACTTGCTTAAGGTACTTGCTTTAGTTACTGTCCCCGTGTAAATTCATTTCAATGATAAACATTTCGTTCAGAGACGTGCTAGAATAGAAAACATAACAACCCTAATACGACCGCGGTTTTATATATTTATGTTCTGTTCCAATAAGAGTGAAAGTTGTGATAAGAGAAACAAAGATATCAAATGGACTCCTTTAGTGCTTGTTACATCATTGACCTTTTATCATGTGGAATGAGTGGAAAAAGTGCGTATTCGAGACTCCCTAGATCAGCGGTAACGAACAACGCATCCGAAATTCTTGTCACCTCTAAAAATAGATATATTAGAAACTGGAATTTTGTATAATTTATTAAAGTACAAGTTAGGGTGGCTCAAAAAAATCGACTATTTTTATTTTTTGAGTCTCGTATGAACATATGTTGTTTTATCATGTTTTAAGAACCCTCTCCAAAAATCAACTCAAAAAAAATAATTTAGGGGTCCTTTAGGATTTTTAAGAATTTTAAAAATTGTCAAAATTCAATTTTTTTTTTAATTTTAAATCTGCATTTTAAGGATTAATTTATATTTCTACTTTCAACTAGCGAGGTAAAGGATAAGAATGCACCACGAGACTGAAAAACAAAACAAACAATACTAACAGTAAGATTTAATTTAAAGGTAGCTCGAAAACACCAAAAGCAATAAATTTGAAAATAAAAAAAAATGGGCGATCTAAAAATGAATATTTTGAGGTGAGATTATTTTTTGGTGTACAAAATGCTACCGTCACGAGCAAAAAAATTAAAAGCTAATTGAATTTTGATTATTTCTGAAATTCTTAAAAATCTTGAGCGACCCCTAAAAATCTTTTTTTTTAATTGATTTTTGGAAAACGTTCTTAAAACATGACAAAATAACATATTTTCATACAAGACTCAAAAAATAAAAATATTCGATTTTTTTGCGCCATTCTAGTACAAATAGTTAACTTTACAGTTCTAATAAGAAATTTTATACGCGAAAGTATTTAAGAGACACTCTCTGGAGTGTAAAACTTTCAAACCATAAAGTATCAAATAGCTTCTTTAACTTGTTAATCTCAAGAGTTTGCAGGAAAATTCAGTAACGTTTGCACATACACGGGCAGGAAAGCTTGGGAACCGCTGTCCGATGACCATAATCGATAGTGTTGCAATATGGGGGACTTTTGAAATATAGCAAGCTCTCTAAGAGCTCGAAAGAAAGTGAAATCAATTTACTTCAATGTTTTCGTGTGGAGATTTTGAAAGAACGTCCAATAATTTTTTTTTAATTGTAGCTTACGTATTGGTGAAGCACTGTTATTGGTTTTAAGTAAGCACGAACACTGGATGGTAATTAAATTTTATTATAGGTACCGTCTAAACAGGTCTTTTATATTATACCTCCTCCACCCTAATCGAATTATTTTGTATAATAGCGTTTCTTATTCTGTAAGATGAATGGAATTTATTTTAGAAAATATGTTGTCATTAGATTCTTTGTTAGAGAATATCGAAGGCACTTTGATATATATTTGTAATTATTTCCCTTAGAGAGTAATGCAGTTATTTTTATATTTGGTAGATTATTAAATGCCTTGTGCAGACATTGATTGAATTCTTTTCAAATATTAAATATTCATTTCATTTGCACAAATGTAAACTTGCAATTTATTCTTGAAACTTCTCATAAGTCTCCACCTCTTGAGGCTTTATAAATTTAGCATTCTAATAATTTAAAGAGTATTATCTTCGTCAGTTGAATTAAATTACATTCTGTTCGATTACAGCAATGCATCCGGATAGAAATTGAGAAAGCCTTATTTGAAAATTCTTTCACACATTACCTTTAAGGTTGCATTCTACCTTCAGCGAACGATTTTGTTTATAATGTCGGTGAATTAATAATTGTAACCTAACTGGTTTCAAAATACAAGAGCACGAAATTGCATTACCGTAAATATTTCAGTCTTGTCGAATCGTACAGTACATAGTTCTATTCTACGGTTCTGTGGTCAAAATTGAACTGATTTAGTTCACTACAATTTATCATCCGATTTCACACAATTTCATCTATCTAAGAAAACAACCGAATTGTTGCAATATATTGTTAGTTAGTGAAATGTGAGAATAATTCTACAGTAGACAACTTGTATGAAGATAGAAAACTTAAAGAAATTTTTTTGAATAAGTACGAAATTAATGACATTTATTCAGTAAAGTTATGAAACAAGTCTTTAACAGTATAGTCAAAACAAACTAAGATTAATACTTTCATGGCTTATAACTTTAAAATTTACAAACAATAGTAACTTTCAGTGAATGTCCTTTCTAGATTAACAGCTTACTTATTGTTTCAGATTGTAAATGTATTTCAACGTTTATATAATACATAAACAGGGAGTTCGGAACGCCTTAGAACATCAAAATCACGTGTCGGAATCATAGTTTGCAGTCTACAACAAATAATGAGCAAACAATATCAATTCTCTATCTCTATAATTGGTACTCATGAACAAAAAAAAGTCTTCTTGATAAATTTCAACATCTCAATTGGTTGAATTGTCTTTTCCGGTGTAAATTTTTTTTATTGTATTTTTTATTATAATTCAACTCAATAGAAAAAAAGATAAAATTGAGCGGATTCACTATCACCTTAAAATAGCTTTTTATATTGTACTAGCATCAGTGTCCTCTTTATTTGTACCATGTTAAATCTTAAAATAATTCTTATCAACTCAATCTTCGTTCATTCATGTGGCAGACTATTCAAAACCTCCAGCGGACATCTTGATAGCAGGTACCCCTTCTATAGTCTTCAAATTTTTGAACACTTCAACTCACCGCTTTTATTGTAAAGAAAACCACCTTCAAGACCTAGAAAACTGCTTTAATGGGGCGATTTCTATAAAAGTTATTGTTTTTTCGCTCTGATAACAGATAAGGAAACTTCTTAGAAAAAAACTGAAAGGACGTGGGACGCCGAACGTTATAAGTGAAACTTTTTAAGTTAGAGATGAACTTTATTTTTTTATTGGTTCATTTTCTTTCTGCCGTTACCTGAAAGCTCGATTTTTTTTCTGCAGTTGTCTCTTTCCGCACTTCACTTATCTCAAAATAATATTCGTATATAATTTAACGCCATTATAGTTATTTATGTATCAAAGGCACAATAACGATGTTTATATTCGAGGGCAACAGTTTACAATTCCGAGGGCCTCCGGCCCGAGGATTTGTAAGTTGCCCGAGATTTATAAACATCGAGTTATGCCAGAGGTTCATACAACGTTTTATTTTTCACTTGAAAATTATTTTATTTTTCACTTGAAAATTAATTACAATTAATTATTTTTTGACAAAAAATGCGTATTTATAAAAACGAAGTCTACTTTGAATTTGTACGTTATTTTGTATCTAAGACGATGAAGTCATTTATTTTTTTAATAACAAAACTTAAAAATCCGTGTGTGATGGGAAAAGAAATACCGAAAACAATATCAGAACGTGTATTAAAAGCTGAGGAGGAGTTACTCCCAAAAAGTTACGATCGCTTTATGAAAGAGAGCTCTAAAAATTTGAATACTGGAGAAATCAAAATTCTTTGAAAACTGCCAGTGAAACAGTTCTAATGGCATATTTTCATGAATTGGTACCTACTTTTATGTCAGTTTCTTGCATGTCTTATTACGCCCGCATATCTTATTACGCCCGCTTATTATGCCCGCTTATTATGCCCTAGGTTGAAATGACGGTTGTTATATATCGCGTATCCAAGATATAAACAAACAATTATATAGAAGTGAAAAATAAATTAATTTATAAATACAAAAATCATAAATCACGGTAGGCCAGGAAATTTTAGTTTCGTTCCAGAGGCCACTGTAGATGGATCAATGAGATCAACTTTAGACCCTAGTATTTTACACAATTGGCAGAACTGACAGAGAGAGTAGAAGCGACGCTATGGCAACCCTCCCACTCTCAGCTGTTAGTGGGGAAGGGTTTCCCCTCTCGGGGGGTTATGCGTAATTATGAGGCATAAGGGAAGGGGCACACACACGTCCATATTCTAATGCATAAATGTCTACGCGTACCCATCCTTTTTTGTGACTGTTTATTACTGGCTCTGCATCAGCTCTATTGCGCTTTATCTCTTTCTAAAGTAACGATTTCTTGCTTTTATTCACTTATCTCCCATGTCCTTAGATCGTTGGAAATTGTGGTACATCGAAATTACTCATAATGAACACTAAAAAAGAAACATCCTTTGGAAGATGATCACACAGTGTCTGCCTGGTGATGGCAGATAACCTCGCTACTTCTCCGGTTGTTAGGTATATTGACGAATGATAATGTTCCGTCTTAAATGTCTTAATGCTGTTGTATCCCTAATATGTAATACATACATAAAACGGAATGCTAAATTGCGGCTTTATGAAAGCAGTTGAACACTGTCTTGGTATAATAATCGACGTGTTATGTTCCAATCTTTGAAACTGACAGATTCCGAATTTCCTTTTTTTATCATATTTTGTCTCGGAGGGACTGACAAGGAAACTATTCGAAGTGTCATCCTCCGATTTTTTTGAGCTTTTGATATGTTGTTGTCCATCGAAAAATAAGCGATGCATATTTTTTCTTAGCGGCTCTTATTGCGTTTTAAGGGGTGAAATGGACCCTCAAAGATTCGTCAAAATCCTGGTGGTTATGTAGTTTTGCATATAAAGACGATAGCAATCAGTATCAAACCAATTTTACGTTATTCCTGATATCAAATAATAAAAATATACACTTGCAGATACCACCTACCCCTATTATAAGGGGGTAAAGCACCCCTTGAAAAACTTTAATCCTCCATAAAAAATTATGGCATTATCCGATTTTAATGAAAATAACGTCATTTGTTAGAGCAAAGAAAAATAAAGTTCACCTGTTTTTGGATTTTCTGAAAAAAATGGTTTTAAAGGATGAAAAATTTATTTTTTTATTTTGATGAGAATGACTGATTATAAGCGGGAGATTTTGTTAAATTATTTGTCAAGTATATATTTATTCAACAATCCAACAGGAAAACGTTATACATCAAATATATAATCGTTTTTACATAATATATTAAATATAAGTATAATTTTTCCACCCTCGAAATTGGTAATAGAATTGTGACGATTATCCTAACCTTCAAATAAACACACATCAAATATGAATAAATAAAATACTACAAATCAAGGCGTCGCCAACCTTAACGTCAAAAAATCCCAAATTTAACCTCGAAATTAATTTTCCAAAAAATTATAATTATTGTTATTTATCGGGTGAAATTAATCAATTCAATTAGAAATTTTAACTCAAAGGATACTATCAATAAGTAAATTAATTCAATAAACGTTTTAGATCTTTTGTTATTATTATTTATTGCAATTTTCTGAAATAATAACTTGGAGATCAAGTTAGGGATTTTCCGTTGCTTATGTTGGTGACTCCTTGATTTGAAGTATTTTGGAAATACAGGTTAGAAACAACTTTCAAAATTCAACCATTTGATACGTACGCACTTAAGGGATGAAAAAATCACAAATATTTTAATATATTATCTAAAAATTATTGTACATTTGATTTATAGCGGTTTGGTATTGGATTACTCTAAAAATATTTACGTGACAAATAATATAACAAAATTTCTTGCTTATAATCAGTCATTGACATGAAAATAAAAAAAATAATGTTTCATCCCTTAAAACTGTTTTTTTCAAAAAATCCAAAAACAGGTGAACTTTATTTTTCTTTGCTCTAACAAATGACGTTATTTTCATTAAAATTGGATAATGCAATAATTTTTTAGGGAGAATTAAAGTTTTTCAAGGGGTGCTTTACCCCCTTATAATAGGGGTAGGTGGTATCTGCAAGTGTATATTTTTATTATTTGATATCAGGAATAACGTAAAATTGGTTTGATACTGATTGCTGTAGTCCTTATATGCAAAACTACATAACCACCCGGATTTTGACGAATCTTTGAGGGTCCATTTCACCCCTTAAAACGCAATAAGAGCCGCTAAGAAAAAATATGCATCGCTTATTTTTCGATGGACAACAACATATCAAAAGCTCAAAAAAATCGGAGGATGACACTTCGAATAGTTTCCTTGTGAGCTTATTAGTAATGGGCGGATATCAGATGGAGCAAGGCAAATGCTAGTCTCCTGACAAATTCGTATAGAGCGTATTGGCCATAGCCGTTGTAACTGCATAGTCTATCTTTTCTTGGGAAACGTTTTTCTTTACAAATAGTGTCCGAACGTAGAGAAGCAGTGAACCAGTTAAACTTTTACCGTGACGTCGTGACGTTACGGTGAAAAAACAGGTGTCTAGTTGTACCGAATTTATATGAAATTCTGGTCACTCCTTCTCACTTTTTAAAAAGCGGCTCGTCAGGGACAACAAACTGATGATTCTCCCATAGAAAATTTAAAAAAAACAATTTTTGACAAAAATAAATTTAAAATATATGAACACATTTTTGTTGATTTGTTCCACGTGGCTTTTCTTATGAATTTATGTAAATACATTAGGGTGGTCGTTAAAAATTAAATTTTTTCAGCCGCCTCAAAAAAACCTTCCTTTTGATGAGAAAGTACGGGGGAATTTTTTTCTTTTTTTTTGGACAACAAGAACACGTGCCGCAAGCCCTTTGAAGATTATTTCTTCATAAAATCACAGTTTTTTCAAAATATCTCTTAAAGTAGACGGATTTGAGAAAAAATTATTGAGGCAATTTCATAGGAAATAAAATCCTCCACAAAAAAGGTCTCACTTAATTTTTTCAGAAACTTTATATTTATGGAGATATTTTCAATAATCGACTTCGTAACTCCATAAAATCAAAATTTTCAGACGTATAAACATATTTTTTTTCGGAAATAAAAACCATTAAATTAATAGTTGTAATTCTCACTTAAGTTACAAAATGATTTTTATTTAAGAAAAAAAACTTATATGTCTGAAAATTTTGATTTTATGGAGTTATTGAAAAATCAAAAGAGACCTTTTTTGTAGAGAATTTTATTTCTATGAAATTTCTTTCAATGATTTTTTCTCAAATCCGTTTACTTTAAGAGATATTTTGAAAAAACTGTAATTTTATGAAGAAATAATCTTCAAAGGGCGTGCGGCACGTGTTCTTGTTGTCCAAAAAAAAAGAAAAAAATTCCCCCGTATTTTTTCATCAAAAGGAACGTTTTTTTAGGGCGGCTGAAAAAAAATAATTTTCAACGACCACCCTAAAATACATGCATTAAAATTAAACTACGCCAATAGTGCATTTCGAGCGTTGTAAATCTCGACAAATGACCTTCAATCAACCCTTTACTTATTAGCTATCAGATGTGGTAAAATTAGTTACCAATTGAAAGATAAAGGTATAATCTATAATAATGAACTGCTTCGTACTTTTTTAGTTACAATAAATCCGTTAATTTTTATTCGATTGTTTCAAGAATACTACAACAATGACTCTTTTAAGGGGTTATATACTGTGAGAATTTTGAAAAAATGTTTTTTTTTTTATTTCATTTCCATACTTTACATACATTTATGTATATTTTGTAAAGACACCAAACTATGCGTAACATGCTTTGGAAACTTTAAAAGCGTTTTTCTCAAAATTGTGTTTTCAAAGTTAGTGAGCAATTTTATAAACAATTGAACGCCAAAATTTGTCTCGAAAATCAAAATTTTTGGCTTAAAAATTTGCATTTTGTTAAAAATTAATATTTTCCTAAATCTTTCGATCAATTTCTAGATAACGTATTACAGTCCAGGGGAGGCCAACAGGTCGATCGTCAATCCAATTTTGGTCGATCGTTCAAGATGTCTTTATTTAACAAAACTGGTAGATTCTTTATATTAGTACCTATCTGTATTAACAATATTATTATTTAATCTAAGGTGATATTGTTTGAGCAAAAACATAATGACAATTTTTCTAATCAACAAATCGACAACAAGTCGATCGCGACACAGTTTTTATGATAAAAAGATCTTCCGTACATAAAAGTCGGCCACTCCTAGATTACACTAGCGAATTGTTATTCGTTTTTCATTTCTGTTAAAATATCGTGAAATCTTTCATCTGCAATGTTTACTGCTGTTTTAGAGAAAAAATTAAAATAACAATAAAACGGTATGAAAAATTAAAACTACTTGGACATTACAGATACTACAAAGCGGAATTTCCAAATCTACTTAAAAAATATTAGGGTTCAAATAGAAATTTTCAATAGATTTATTATATGCTATTTGGGACGATCCGTCAAATTTTAAAAATGTTTAAAATCTTTTTCTATAGAATAGACAAATGTTTCCTGATTTTCGGTTTAGAATAAAAAATGCAAGGGCCTTTAGTGGTTAATCAAATAAAAACAATAATAAGCGAATATTAGGTAATTAAGAGGTTTTGATAAGGCATTCAATACATGTTATTAATATCAATGCATCTTCGGTAGATAACGATCTCAAAATTTGGTATTTAAACATTGGCCATGTTCATTTGGACAAATTTTAGTCGACATCTAATTGTACGTACTTCATTGATTTTTAGTTAACTTAATTAAAACATAGGTACAATTTTAGAAATAAAAAAAAATGCAGATTGCTACTTTTTCATCAAATCACAGAGTGTTATCATTAAAAGTACACGATGAACACGAAGTTCCTGAATGTTTCGATTGAGGAATGTGTTGACATCATTGGTGCGATTCGTGTTCAATTCACGTGTGGATCATTTTAGGCATTTGGTGCTGTTGAAACAATGAGCGATAGAATCTGTGTCCATTCGAATGGTACAAAGAAACTTAGTGTTTTTGCTGAAGATTCACTGACATGCTGTGATCGCTGGTGTCATGGTTGTGATGGTGGCGATTCATCAGAAACTTAAAAGTACTGGAAAAGAGTCGGTAGTTACAAATCTGACAAAGTATGTACTACCATTTCCCAGAATGTGACCATTATAAGTAGGTACTAAGGGAATTCACCAATCGTGTGGTGAAATTCAACGTACACTTGACTATGTTTATGAACTTACCAAAGGTTCAGCATATTATATTTCTGATGAGAAATAAATGTAATTGGTGATTTTGAAAATGGATCCATTCAAGAATTATTCAATGTCTTTAAAGATCTCCTCCATTATGAAGTTAGTAGTTAATTCATATAAGAAAAATTGGGGTGAAAAGGGATATTTTAAGATTCTGCGTGATCAAGACGAGTGTGATTTTTAATGCTAGTATTCCATATTTGTAAACGGCTCTCGAAGTAATAATGGTAATTAATGTATCAAGGGCGTTATAAGACAAATAACAATAACAATAAATGAGTGTCGACAGTGTACGGTCCGAGGACCTCTGGCCCGAGGACCAGAGTGAAAGAAGCAATCATAAATTTTATTAGTTTTGTGTTTTAAAAGTCAAGCATGTATTGAAGCTCTTGGTTCGGAAAATGAAGATCGGACAATTTATGAGTATCGAGAATTTGTTAACTTATTTTTTCGAAAATCTAATAAATACGGTTGGTCATTTGGATACTCTTTTGGAGCGATTATTGTCTACCACAATGGTGAAGAAGTGAGACTGTTTCTTGTGTCAGTATTCTATATGGTAATTAAACGCATTATGTATGTCTTCTTTGAAAAAAAGTAAACAAAATTCAAAGTTCGTTTTTTTTTAATTGTAACATCACAATAAATTTTAAAAAGATCAATTGCAATGATATTTTAAATCTACCGCCTTTTTAAATCGGGAAGGCAAACCTGAGAACGCAAATGTGGCGGCAAGATGATGCTACCGGTCCCTGAACACATTAGCCCACAAAAAAAATAAAACTTTAAAAGCATGAAAAAGAAATGAACATTAAAAGAATTTGTTAAAGGTATTATAAAATTTATAAATTATAGGAGTAGTTATTTAGAAATGTTCTATACATAGACGTTGGCTAATTCTAGTCTAGAAATAATATTAATTGATATTATGTATATGTAAATCTAATTCCTAATAAAATAAAAATATGAGCTCGTCAGAAAGTCTAAGCTGAGGGTCTGCCGATCTCTGTACATTCATCTATAATTTTACCAGTCCACAGTAAAAAAAGGTTGAGAAACACTGGTATAGACCAGTGTTTCCCGTCGGGGTAAAGTACACACGGCTCAAACGTGTTTTTTTGGTTACTGTGAATAAGTACCAGATAGGAACTTCAATAGTGTGCCAGACCTAGGCTATGCCGACGAGTTTCGTCACTATAACCGAATTTTACTAGAATTAGGCTTGCCTAATTCGAACCGAATTGATTTTTCAGCAATTGATTTTTCATTAAACTTCTACTCTGGTTATTAGTTAATTTTTACTTTTGATCAACTTTTAAATAAATAGGGCATAATTCTGCAGCCAAGCCAGACAACTACATCAAAACAATGCTTCACTCAAAAGTAATTAACATTTTAAAAACATTTCATAGAAATTGCAATACGAAAAACTCGAACAACAAATTAAATAAACCCTTACAAGTAGCTGTTATAAAAAAAAAAATAACTATAAATTACCGAACCCACTACTTGGAAGGTATCCACGTTTATTCGTATTATTTATCATTTATAAACGTTTATTTTCAATTCATTTGTAACGTTTGAAAAGATCCAAATCATTTAGAAATTGAAGCCTGAAAACTGTTCTTCTTCTCCCCTACTCAAATGAAATTATCTTTCTCATCTGATTTTATACAAACATTAAAATGTTTTAAATTATCACCCAAACTAATCTACTAAACGAGCATCTTAATTGTTATCAAATACGATGATTGCCGAAACCAGTTGAGGATCAATTGTGGGTTGATTGAAAACTGAATTAACATATTCAACTGAAATTGAAAATATACCTTGAGGATTTTTAAATTAAATAATTTATTATGAAATATTCCCAATACCGATTTAATGGAAAAATATGATAAGTGAAATTTGAATCATTGGGGTTAGATTAAAATATGACAGAAATAAGAAAATAACAAAGACGAAGATAAATGAGGAGATATTAGATTTTTTTTAATCTTCAGATGTAATTTCAAATGATATTCTTCAATATTCATATTTTATGGAAATTCCATTTGGAATTTCTAGAAAAATGTGCCATATTATATTATTATATTACCCATGGGTAATTTACTCACGTTTTTTTAGATTTTGAGCTTCTTTTATCTTTAATTCTCAATTCCAAGCGTTTATTTTAGGAGAATTTTAGATTGTGAATTAACTGGGAGGATTATCCAGGTTTTCAATCAAACCAATAAAGAGTTCTATTTATGATATCTTTCCAAATGTTTTGAATAATGTTACATATATTAATGATTCTTTGCAGCTCCATCCTTTCATTATCCTACGCCGACTTATAATTTCTGCCCTTACACCCACTCTCCCCTTACGTTACTTATTCGTATTCTATGCGTAAAGTAACAGTTGCACTTAATACTAAATCGAACATACGTTGTCATAATTCCATCAGCTACTATACTGGTAAAAGATAAACAAAAAAAAAAGATCCTGCTAATACACGGACAGAATAATGGGTCAGCAAATACAATTAATAACAAGAGCTGGGACGTGAAAGTATCCCCAAAAGGATTGTTAACTGTACTTTTTAATATACCTATTTACACAGATTATGGTCATTATTAACTTTGAATAGTTATTGTTTCACCTATCATTTCTACGAGGAACACCATTTGCCTCCATATCTGCCTTTCAGTGGTAACGCTTTGCCGATGAGATCCGACTGTTTTAAAACAATGAAAACCGTGGTAGTTAGTTCAAATTTAAACCTACCAGAAACAAAACTTGATCAGACCACAATTGTTGATAAAATCGAGATAGAATCTTTTAATATGATTGGCTAAAGATACGGAAAAATCTACGATCTGATATGGACGCAGAAAAGTTGAAAGTTATGAATAATGGAAAATCGATAGAAAATGACCAAAAGATTCTTTGTACGTCTTGAAAATTAACGTTGTCAGTTTTGATTTATGATCCGCACACTAGTATGTCGAATAGATATTATTTACCAGTCGTCTCTGTATTTTTTGTCACGATTATAATAGAAGAATTATCCAAAGTTCGGTAATCAAATTTGAATTCAGCTTATTGTGAAGTAAAGTTGTGCAATTAAAGCACAGAAAGGTTGTGATTAATACATTGTATTTTATTAGTTCCAAAGTTGGATTTTTGCAAAGTAAAGAAGAATTTTCATTTACATAATACATGTTATAAACCATCTATAATCAGGATTTATTCTGAATGCTATTGTGTATCTCTCAAATACGTACAAGTAAAGAACAAACCATTTTTTTAGTAATGGTAGTAATAGTAAATATAACGTACCAGTTTCGTATCGAATAGAAAAAAATGTTATACCGAAAATGTAAGTTTATGTGTACCAAAGAGCAAAGTAACAGTCAAGTTATTTATAGAAAACATACATTTTTTTTGTCACAGTATCCTTTCGATTTTTTATTTCGTATATGACTTTGTGAAATCATAAGTTTTTGCAATACGCTTAAGGATCTTTAGCTATTTCAAAAACAATAATAAAGTGAATATTTTTATGTTCGTTTTTTATGAACGGTTTACAGTTATGTACATTTACAAGAGTCGACACATCCACTTCCGAAAGCGGTCGGACTACGTACGTTCTTGTGCGGCTCTACGAGAGCCAATGATACCGCGTACTTGAAGAAAAGAATAGGTAATAGGTAAAATGAAATAGTTCTTGTGTGCTTACTACAAACAAGTTAAATTACTACAATGCTTGCAACCTTTACGTGAAGGCAAATCCTACTAGGAGACTTACCCGTCAACAGTTTAGCGAACTCCTAAATAATGCCTGGAGCAAATCTACTACTATAAGCAATGCTGTTGCGGCCTTTAAAGCAACCAGCATAGTGCCATTTAACCCGGAGCCTATCCCAAACAATGCCTTTTTGTCAGAAACATTGGATAATCATTTTGAAGTCTCCGTTCCTGAAAACTCATCATCACATCCTGAACAAGGTCTTTGAGAAAGCAGCCCTCAGTCAGGATGTTCTAACACTCCAAGTGGTTCATATTTGGAGAAATCATCTGAACCAAACAATGTAAAAGCAGTTCCCTACCAGGATATTCAATATCAGTTAGTGTTTCCCAATTAGAGACATCAGTCGATCTGGACGATCGACTGACTGGACACCAGGCAAAATCTTAAATATTCTTTCTCCAATCCCAAATAGGTACTACTACTCCAGTCTAGCTAGTAAGAAAACGCAGTAAGCAGGTAGCAGCCATACTTAATTCTGAAGAAAACATAAACAATAAAAAGTCTAAACTAGATGCAAAGGATAAAAAGAAGTCCCAATTGCAGAAAATCAAAACGTTAAAAGTGGGCACATCCAAGAAAGTATCAAAGAACCTTTCTTCAGAATCTGAATCAGATACAATTTTTTTGCACGATTTTTCAGAACACAATGAATCTGAAGAGGAATACTGCAAAAGATGCAACGAAGGTTACTCAAAAACAAAAAAGAAAGACGATTGGCTGAAATGCATACGATGTCTCTCATGGTACCACGAGACGTGTTCCAGTTACACAGAAGAAATACTTCGCAAAAAGAAACCGTAAAAAATGCACTTTGGTATGGAGAAGCTCGCGCCATCTCACCCTAGCAGCATGCGCCATGTTAACCTCGACTTCGGGTTAGATGATTTTTAGCAAATTTTTTTTTACACTTTTTTAAAGATATGTAATGTTGTTTTTTGTTAAATTTGCAACCAAATATTTGTTCCTAAGTGAAAAAAGAATACAAATTTTGTATTTTGAAATAGTTTTTTTTGTTACTTTTCTATAAAAAATACAAAAAACCTGCGCCATCTCTCCCTGACTTACCCTAGCTATAAGGATCGATTCACATTATAGTCCCAGTCACAGTTAGGTCTTTCTCTAGTCTAGTTTCGGTCAAATATTCTCAAACGAAAAGCAGCTTTTTCTAAATTAACTACGACTAAATTATTAGACAGGTGTATTTTTTAATTTTCTGAAGATGGAATATCGATAGTGGAAGATATTCATCAAAAATAACAAAAATTTCAGATCACAGAATAGAGTTCTGAACTGTAATCAATCATAATCGGTTGAAGACGCGTCGACTTCTTCAAAGGCGTGGGCACAATTAAAGGCACCGGTACAATAATGGGACAATTTCATTTTTACAAATTTTTCAGGGGAAAGAAAAAACTGTTTTACTGCTGTTTAAATATGTTTCATTTAATCACATGTTATTTTTGATTGCAGAATAAAACTTTTGCTGTGTAGTTTTTTATTTATAGTTGTTTAGGTAAAGACAAGTAATTAAAAGTATTGAGAAGCACTGGAAAGTAACAGGTGTCCGCCGCGAAGGTATACTACTTTGTTTTGCCGCCATTTTGGTAAACATTAGTCTTGATAGTTCATATTTGGCAGTCGTGAAGTAGAGACGTGGCAAATTTATTATGGAAGAATATTCGGTAAACCAACGTGTTTTAATCGTTAAAACATTTTATCAAAATCAATCATCGATTACTGTGACGATGAGAAAGTTACGTGAAATTTTTGGGAGAAACAACGTGCCAACAAGACGCACTATTTATCGTGTAGTGAATGATTTCGAAGAAAGAGGGACTGTAGCTAATAGGCCCAAGCATGGACCACAACGTACTGCAAGATCGGCTGAAAACATTATTGCTGCTCAAGGAAGTGTTCAAAACAATTTATCAACCTCAATTCGACGTAGTGTTCAGGAGCTTGGTCTTCAAAGAACAACTTTGGCCACAATTTTGCACAAGGATTTGCATTTGTTTCCATTTAAGATTCAGTTGACACAAGAGCTTCTTCCAGAAGACCATTTACGCCGCCGTACATATGCCAATAGGATGTTACAGCTCGCCCATGACAACCCCGATTTTCACGAAAAAATCATAATGAGTGACGAGGCACATTTTCATTTGAATGGATATGTGAATAAACAGAATAGTCGGTTCTGGGCAATGAAAAACTTTCAAATTATTCATCAGTCACCTTTGCATCCATTAAAAGTGACAGTCTGGTGTGCAATTTGGTCAGGAGGAATCATTGGACCTTACTTCTTTGAAACTGAAAACGGCGTAACGGTAACTGTCATAGGGGAGCGATATCGCGATATGATTGAAAACTTTTTAACGCCACAACTGCATGCTTTGGGCTTGATTAACATGTGGTTTCAACAAGACCGTGCCACATCGCGTACAGCCAGGATTACAATGGAATTACTGCGAGACCTCTTTCCACAACAAGTTATTTCAAGAAATGGTGATGTTGATTAGCCCCCACGGTCGCCTGATTTGACTGCTCCGGACTTCTTTTTGTGGGAATATCTGAAAAGCAAGGTTTATGCAAACAAACCAGAAACCATGGAGCAACTCAAACAAAATATTCGTGATGAAATTAATGAAATACCGCGTGAAATGTGTGAGAATGTAATGAAAAATGTGGTCAAAAGGGCTCGCATTTGTGAGGCTAACAGAGGCGGACATTTATCTGATATTGTATTCCATACTTAATTGCCGACATTAAATAAAACATTTATCAATGTAAGATCCATTCTCTTTCATTTAATCAAAAATTATAAACAAAGAAAGTAGTATACCTTCCCGGCAGACACCCTGTAAATTGATTTCAAAATAATAAGAACAATTACAGTTATTTTTGAAAAGTCTCCTTTCAAAGAAGTAACATTAACATTTATGATTGAAACACTTTTGGACTTTCATTATGTTCAATTTTATTTATAATTTAGATATATATAGCGTTTCGAATGATATAGGTATATCTTCCACCGTTATCAAATACAAAATTTTGTTAGCATATGTGTGTTAAGACTGTAAGGTGGTACATCAAAGCAGCAAAAATGTGAGCGTCAGCCGAATGTAAAAAAGAGGCTGCTACGACGCTGTCCCCTCTTTGCACTGATTGTGAATTGAACTTGGATAGAGTGTAGTTTTCGATATAATATGTGCAATAGTAGAAGAATCAGCATTTTTTATTTGGTATATACCGCCAAAAAATGAAAAATCATGGAAAATGGATTTATCCCCTTTTTGCACCGGTGTCTTCAATTGTGAACATCCATAAACCCGACTAGACTTATCTGTTGTTTGTAAAACACTCACCCCATATATTACTATTAAAAATACTCAATTTGTTTATTATTAAATTAGTGTAAATTTAGACAATGTCGGAGTCAAGAGATTTGCCTTTCTTGACCCGGTTTAATCCTGTATTAGCGAGGTATTATTCGATTTGTAATTTAATGTAGTTTTTGCAATATAACATCCAAGCATCCTTCATTTACACATTGTTATTTCCCAGACATAATAATTATCAACGTGACTTTTCAGTCTTTCTTATCTACGAAGAGTTTCTAGGTCGGTAAATCCTCAAGAGTACTGTCTTTGAAAGATCCTGTTGTGTCGGACTTGATGCTGATCCACAACACGCTATTTGTAAAGAACGTGATCCTAGTATTAATAAAATATGGTCGACACGTGCTACTTTTACAATTTCTCTAAATTGACTTCACGTTTAAACCAGACATCATTATTGCTGTAACATTAATAATATAATTTACCTGGGTTCATAAACCAAAGTTAAATTAACTTTATAAATACAATTAATATTTCAATTGCAATACAATCTTGCTCTTTGCATTGGTTAACAATCACCAAACAGGCTAATATGTTAATATTGTTACAGTTTCGTATTTATTGAATTAAACATGGATTGATACGTTCGCAGAATCTCAAGACCAAAGATTGTTGTTAAAAGAATTCGATCAGTTTATTTGCTCTTTTCGATCGTTTACAAAATAGAGCCTCGTCAAATAGATTATATTTTTGTTAATTGAATTTGATTTTTTTACGCACCATTATGTTTATAATGAATAGAGAAGTTTATTACTTCCACGTAACTTTTATTGACGAAAACATTCTTTGCATGTGTAAATCTACTTGTACAACTGCCTAACTAATCTACTCTAATGCCTGATATTTATGGATTATAGTTAAGAGATATTTTAAGCTTTGTCGGCTTCAATTATTTAATAACTGCTAATTAATTAGTTAGAATAGCATCATTAATTCCAAACTAGTCTTAGATTGTAATTACTGAAATTGATCTGGAGATCACTGGACCTTTCAAGTTGTAGCTTAGCTCTTTATGAAAAAATTAATAATTCACAGAACAGTTTCCTCAAAATTGAATACTCGGTTGATTAAGGAAGTGCAAGACGTAATCTAACAACAAAAAACTAGCTATCGTTGAATCTATTATCAATTCTTACACCACTCGGTCGACTGTGAAACTTTTTATATAAAATCAATAATAAACACACAAAGAAGTCTTTTCTGTACGTCAGTATTAATAAATTAACTTCCCAATTGTGTATTATTCACCATCAACCGTTTAGTTCACGAAATCAGTTTAAGAAATCTCTCCAGGGAGTAATCGGGGATACGTTGCCTAAAATATTACAAAAGCTATAAGAAATTCTTTTCAAGCTTATGCTTTTCAATTTTCCGATGTCCGAATTTTTAAGATAAAATAAAAAAACGTGCACGATGGCGATGTCGGATAACTGTGATCAGGAGTATGAAGTGTGTAAAGAATTCGTTATGGTTTTCAGGAAATTATTAGGCATAATTATCGAGAAGCAAATAAACACAAATAAAAGTAATCAATTCGTGCATTTTCTTAAATTACAAATAAGCGTTTTTCATATTTTTAAAGTAGTGGAATCGAAAAATTAGGTATACGTGAAAAATTTATTAGCCTTCATATTATCTATGTGGGATGTAATGCAGAATTAGTATTTGAAATCGCAATCAATCTGGTATTATCTATTAATATTCCAGTAAAACTCGTCCGATTCCTTGTTATTTCTAATATTTTTTCTTGTACACAACACACAGAAAATTTTCGGTTTTCAGTCGATAATGTACAAGTTTTTAGGATAGAAAAGCGGGCACTTTGTTAATTCTTTTTTATAAATAAAAATCTTGAATATATTTGAATTATTTGCGATTTGAATAAACTGTGGATTATAAAGCTGTTAACCACTTTCATTTTATAGTGTTTACGATTTAAATACAACGCTTGTAAATACTGTTATTTAATTACATTTCTAATCAAGAATTCAATAAGAGAATTGGAAAAATCTATCAAGGGTATTATATACGATTATTTGTCGATGAACAAATAAAATTACATAAGAGAAATAGAAAAATATCGGAGAGTTCTTGTTAATTCAACCAAAAAAATTAATCCACTTCCAGTATTTTCAATAGTCAAAAACTGGAAAGTAAACAACTCTCTAATAATTCCCCGCCAATTTTTCCTGCCTTTTATCATTCCGCTTTGATTTTTATTGGATATTTAATTGCATTATTGTTGAGTGATGAACTTTTTAATCTTATTACAAATTGGCGCAAATTTCAAGTTCTACAATCTTAAACTTGACATTGTCGCTTTTAATATGTTTGTAACATTGAAAATTGAAAACACTTACATGAAATCTGTTGAATCACACCCCTCTAACATTAACGTTTCTTTTCTATTTTGTTGTATAATATTTAACATTTGAGAAACCGTATCGCGCGCCAGAACTACAAATGTAAAGTGTGTGTAGTGACGACGGCGTCACATTAACGACGCTCACCATCATCATCATCCTATTCACAATTTCCAGAAGGCGCTCCAATTTTGCGCACGCTCATGTTCCGAAAATACATGTAATAAGTGAACTGCTTTATCACCTGCAGACGCACATATATGTCTATCACACCCTTGAAGGACCTATCTAGAACTTGGTTATATTCTACAATTTTTTTATAAATTATAAAAACTCCTATTGATTTTTTTTGTTCGAGGATCATTCTATTAAATTATCAGTCGTATGTAAGCTACTGAACAAATAGTGGAAAAAATGTTGATGTACAAATAGGGGATTTGAGTAAACAGAAATGAGGCGTAAAGGATAACCCTATTGTAAGAGAAAAATTGAAAATAATCCAAGGGATGATTCGTCTAAAAATATTTCCTTTAACGTACAATTTGTAATTGTGTAAAGAGTTATGGTCTTTAATAAACTGTCTGATTGTTTTGTTTATTTATCTTACATAATCGGTAAGAATCGTGAGACATTTGGTTCTCTAAAAACAATGAAATGGTACCAATGGTATTGTACCAAAAACAAGCAGCAACTTTTTGTTGTATGTAGCAGATTCGTAAGATATAGTTAACCGCAAGCTTTGGTTTTATATTATTGGTTAATCCTATCTACAAGAACTCAAATTAGGTCACCTAAGGGGCACCTTGAGTCTACTTCCTAGGTGACTTAGTTTGAGTTAGATTGGATTCGAAAGTTTTAATAAATGAAATTGTAAAAGGTGGTGGTTTGGGCTGGAACAGTCTGTAGAACAAAATTCATAAATTTAAAGGGTAGCTACAAATTTATGAACTGTAAAGATATGTATCGAAACTGGAAACAACTTGAAAAACTATATGCACGTAATTTATTCAACAAGAGACTTGGCCAGTTATTCATATGCGACTTCCATACACCCTTTATAAATAGAAGTGTAAATTTTTCTACAAACACTATTAAAAGTGACACTTTTAATAAGCCATACTTGAATTAAAAATACGATTTTTATTGACACATGTGTTAAAATGTTCTTCTATTACACATGCGATGCAAGTGGTAACTTTAAGAAACCTTTTGATTATAGAAAACTTGTACTTTGTTTGTAGAAGAAAATAGTCTATAATACAGATGTTAAAAGTGATTTTATTTTGCTCGTGGGGTTGCGCCTCTCATTTGACAAACTTCTCCAGCGTAAAATAAAATGTTACTTTTAACCCTTATATCATAAATAACTTGCTAGGGACATCAATATCTGCTGCTATGCCACTGGAATTTTTACTATAACATTCAAGGATTAACTGAGTCAGGGATTAATTAAACTGGAAGTGGTAGGAAATACCATTCATTATTATCGTTTTTCCTCCTCTGTCTCTCTCTAGAGTTTTAATTAAATATTTTAGAGCTGCAATAAAAATTGATGAGCTTACGATAACGTTTCTTCTACAGGCAAAAGAAATCGCCGCCTGCCAAGTTGTACTAGACTAATTTATGATAATTGTAAATTGGATGTCAGCACCATAGACGTAGAAAAAATCGGCAAGCATATCGACAACATTTATTTAAACAAGTTTGACCTAAACCGACATTTGTATAAGTCGATCATTAAAATTTGGGTGTAGAATTACAGTCACCTCTCGTGCTCCTTTCGTCTTTATCTCCGGTATTAAATCACTGAAATTCTAGTTAAAGTAGTATTTGTGTGAGTTATGGAAATGGTCCATCAACATGTCGTTTATCGTCAAGGAAGATTTCGAGTGTCATGTTCAAATAAACTACTTTCGTTTTGACTTCTCATCCATTAGAAGACTTATCAATAGTCCAGTTGCATATTGCTATTTGACAATGCATAGGATTTTATTGTATCATTGCATTGGAATGTCATCGATTCAAGCAGAATATTAGATTTAACATCATCTTCATATCTAGACTAATTATCAAATTAGTTTCTTTTGGTTACAAACATCATGTGCCATTTATCGATGTGATCAGTTATATTTAAATTTCTACAAGATCCAATTTACGAATACTAAGCAGGCCGGTATTGTTGTATTGGTTGGTTCTATGACTAAAGGGCGGATATCTGCTCCAAGTTGGAGCAAGGCAAATTCTAGTCTCCTGACAAATTCGTATAGAGTGTATTGGCAAAAGCTGTTGTACTTGCATAATCTATATTTTCTTGTAAAACGTTTTTCTCTACAAATAAAGTCCGAACTACTGCGTACATAGAGAAGCAGTCGACCAGTTGCACTGCTACCGTGACGTCGCGACGTTACAGCGAAAAAACAGGTACCTAGTTGTACCGTATTTCTATGAATTTCTTGTCACTCTATCTCCTTCTTCAAAAGACGGTTCGTCAGGGACAACAAACTGATGATACTCCCATAGATAATTTAAAAAAAACAATTTTTGACAAAAATGAATTTAAAAAAACTTTAAGATTATGAACAATTTTTTTTTATTTGTTCTACGCGTCTTTTCTTATAAATTTATATAAATACATGCATTAAAATTAAACTACGCCAATGGTGCATTTCGAGCATTGTAATTGTAATCAAATGACCTTCAATCCGCACTTTAGTTCTATCAGACATGTTATAAAGATCCGTTTATTGCCTCAAGAAATATATGGTCCTAAACATAAAAAATCGCCCGTATCATAAAACTTGAATGTTGTTGAATGATCGTTGATGAATATACATAAAATACGTGGGTGAAATTTGTTTTACTGTTTGATATATTTCTGGTCAATAAAGTTCACATGTGAATAAAATTAAATAGTGGCTTTTTCCATTACTTATTGTTCATTCCAATTCATTACAAGTTTCACCTTTATTACAAATTAAAATTAAATGAACATTGTTTGGATTTTTTATGTGATTTAATTTAATTATTATTACTCCAAAGCTTTTGTTTTCATGTTTGTACTAACAAAAGAGCAATCAAATCTGTAAGCTTTCGAAGGTGAATTCGATTAGTGTTTGGAGAACGCAGATTAATGAAATCAGGCTTGTTTACAATTCAAAATATTTGAATAAATCAAAAGGAATGAGTATTCACATTTTTTATAATACGAACGCTTGATTCTTTGATATGTTGTTTACGGTATAAGAGGATGCGGAACTTGCTTTGGAATAGAATTTATTTTGAATGCAAGCGTTTCTATTTCTCTTAAAATAAAGACCTAATAATAAGGTTCGAATTAAGCTGGAATTTACTGTGGCATCAAGAATTTAAATTTATGTAAAAAAAGAGATATTTTCGCAACTTTGCTGTAATTCGCAACTTTGCTGTAATTCACTGTACTTTCGCTTTTCACTAGATGATTTATTTATATGTATTCTTTTTCCTATCTTTATTAATGGAAGATTTCATTAAATGTATTTTCAAACGAATATGCCTAAACATAGAAATCAGTGAATCTGATTATGAGAACTGGAAAAGTAAAATTTCTACTCAACTGCGTTACATTTTAAGTCAGAATTTTTATGGAATTGTATTAACAAATTATTTAGAATGTTCGTATTTTCATTTTGTTTAAATATAATGACCCAAATTTTATCTATTTTCCAGTATACAAGTATTTAAAAGTAGCAAGCAAAATTATGCAATATAGATGGTCAAACCGCTACTACGAAACGTGAATAAAGAGGGAACTACAAACATCACGTACAATAAGCTTTAATGAACTTGTTAAAAGTTGTTTGAAGCTGCAGAAAACCAGAGATGCTATCACAAGAGATGAATTTGGAACATTTTTATAAGAAGAGAGCAGCAACACTGGTTCAGGGGTGGCCAATTTTTATATGCGTAAGATCTACTTTTGATTACGAAAATTGTGTCGCGATCGACTTATATTGAGACAATAGACGTTGGCCAATAGCGCGCAAATAATTTACTCGATCCGAACTTTACTCGATCCGACTGCCTAGTTTCGTATTCGACATCACCAATTGGTCTTTATTCAGTGCTTAGAGTATTATTTCACAAGCACAAGTGTGCCTAGAGGTTTGATGTTAAACACATAGAGTGGCTTCAGGAACTAAAGTGTCACTAGATCTGACAGACTTGTCATTAAACAAAGTACGTAATCTCAGAATAACAGAAAGAATACACATGTAAACATAGAAATCACCAGAAATATCACAAAATTCAAGTGTACTAATCGAAATTTAGTAACCATTTGGTCCGTGAATACTTTATAGATACTAATAAAAAGAAGCTACCACATGCCAGCTGAGTTATAAAGAGATATCAAGAGCGATCTACCAAAATTGGCTTGACGATCGACCGGTCGATTGCGATCGACTTATTGGCCATCCCTGCTATAGTTGAATGCATGTATGTACGGCGCATCCACCTTATTTCGACATAAATGTCAATTGTCCAATTCGAGAAAATATCAAGTGAAATTTTTACAATACGTAAATAATCCGTAAAATCACCCGCTCTCATTTTTTACTATAAGGAAACCAGATTCATCTAACAACATAAGAAGGAGTGGGAGGAAGTTTCCTCCTCCAATTGTGTGGTCAGAGTACGTCAAATGGTCGGAGGTCTTTATGTTTATTATTTAGACACTTCTAGAGGTGTGACATGGAGTGAAAAAATCGATACTAAAAAATCGATTTTTTTCTTCTTAAAATAAATCGATTTTTGCGAGAAATTCGAGTTCTTTTTAATTATTCGAAAAATTGCATTTTTTTGTACATAATAAAATTACCAGGTTAATATTAACAATTCATTAGTGCAGAAATTGGTTAAAGTGTGTCGCTAATTTAGCTATATTAGTTTGAACCAATGTTGTGTATCTTATTCTTTTTTTACTTTTAATATAAAAAAATAGAGTGGAACTAATATAATTTATTCTAAAAGCAACCCCATACGGAAAAATTTATATCCTAAAATATAATCGGTTATAACTATTATAATTTGGGATACCTTTTCGGAATATATCCACAAGGTTATATCCACGAATTATAACCAAATTTATAATAAATTATATCCCAAGATATATCTTTGGAGTTATATTCTCAAAGGTATCCAAAAATTATAACCAGAGTTATAATAAATTATATCCCATATATATCTTTAGAGTTATACTCTAAGATATATCCAAACATTATAGCCAAAGTCATAATAAATTATATCCCAAGGTACATCTTTGGAGTTATATTCTGAGATATATCCAAAAGTTACAACCAAAGTTATAATAAATTATATTCCAAGATATATCTTTAGAGTTATATTCTCAGATATATCCAAAAATTATTAACAGAATTAACACCTGCCGTTGAAACAAGGGGTTCTACCGGATGTGTTGACCACGCGTCTACCATCGCGGGGACACAGACTCTTTACAAAGGTGCAGATAGTTTCATTCATTCCAAAATTCACAATTAAACAAGTTTGATTTGTTTGTTCTGAATTTTAGAAAAGTAGTTGAGAATTCATAGAGCTATGGTATTTGATCGAAAATTTTCTGTAGCGTAAAAATTAAACTACTGCACATCATATTTTCAACAATTCAAACTCAAGTTTGGGCATTGCAATCAATAATAAATTAAATAAATTACGCGTTGAAGAACAAAAATAAAAACAACAACAACACCAACAACTGGCGCCCAGTGAGATTCGTGTGCAAGTCCTTTTATATTATTATTATTATTATTATTATTATTATTATTATCTATATATCTGTTCTCTCGACTAAAAATGTCGGTAATAAAATCATCTGAGGAAGAATTCACTTCATCCAGATTCCATTATGACAATAAGAACTTTCTGACAATATAACAAGTCTGAAGAATCACAGCTTTTTGTATTAGTGCTGCTAGACCATTTGGAATACCTAATTTATCTATATTAGGTTTGAGATTTTTTGTACAAAGTCCTTCAACCGAAATTATGATTGGAACAACCTTAACGTTATTCAATTTCCATAATCGTTTTATCTCTACTACAAGATTTTGGTATTTTGATATTTTCTCTTGTTCTGTTTTTTCAAGATTATGATTTAAAGGTATTCCAACTTCTATAATTATTGCATTTTTGTCAATCTTATCGATTAATATTAAATCAGGTCGATTATAGTCAATAGTTCTATCAGTTAATATAGGTCGATCCCAATATAGAACTTTATCCTCAGACTCCAATACAGCAGCTGGAACGTATTTATAATATGGGTCCGGATTAGATATTAATTTATATTTTAATGCCAATTGTATATGAAGGATCTTTGCAACCTGGTTATGGCGATTTAAGTATTCGTTATTAGCGAGGGCTGAGCATCCTCCTATGATATGTTCAATATTTTCACCTGGTAGACTACATCTTCGACAGCAATCTATGACGTTCGTTTTGAGAATGTATTTTTCATAATTTCTTGTTCTTATGACTTTATCTTGGATTGACATAATGAAGCCTTCAGTCGCAGGATATAAAAATCCTTTTTTTAGAAATCTTGTTGAAGTGGTCTTGTCGATGTTATTATTGGATAATTGAGTAGGATATCTTCCATGTAGTGATTTCTCTTTCCATGTTGTAATTCTATCATTATTATTTGGTTTATTTAATTCCAAGTTTGTTTCAGCAAGATTCAGAGCTGACAGCGACAGATCTATATCTAGTAGACGTTTAATTTTCGGATGATTGTTGAGACAAAAGTATTCACGCATTTTGGTTATTTGAGATGTACAAAGTGAAGATATATTAATCAAGCCCCGTCCACCTTCAGAACGTGATAGGTATAGACGTTCTACAGCTGAATGAGGGTGGTGATTGTTGAACTTTGTTAATAGTTTTCGAGTTAGACGATCAAGTCCTTCAAGATCAGTTTCACTCCATTTAATTATGCCAAATGTATAAGAAATTGCAGGTATTGCCCAAGTGTTAATGGCTTTAAATAGGTTTTTTGAGTTCAGTTTTGTGTTTAGTAATTTAGTCAATCTTCCTTTGTATTTGTTTCTAAATTCATTCTTAAGATCGGTATGGTTTATATCTCCGGCTTGACGAATACCCAAATATCTATATGTTTCTTCAATAGGTATCGATGCAATATCACATATTGTCTCTTCAGTCTGGGACATAATTCCTTTATTTATATGTACAGTGCCACATTTATCAAGTCCAAAGTTCATACAGATTGATTCACTAAAGTTCTTTGTGATAGTTATTAAAGATTCAAGTTGTGATTTCGTCTCCGCATATAGTTTTAAGTCATCCATATATAAAAGATGATTGTATCTAATATTATCTTTTAGGTCAAATCTATATCCGATATTTACCCTATTTAGAAGAAAAGATAGAGGATTAATTGCAAGACAAAACCATATAGGGCTGAGTGAATCTCCCTGGAAAATTCCTCTTTTAATTTGTATATCTCCAATTCTACATCCATCTATTTTAAGTGTGGTTTTCCATGAAGTCATCAAATAAGATAAAAGTTGGATAATATCAGGATTAATTTTATAAAGTTGTAGAACTCGATTCAACCAATTATGTGGTACAGAGTCATAAGCTTTGGTGTAATCTATATAACAAGTATGCAGGTTACGTTTCTTTCTGCGTGCATGTTTCAAAATTATAGCATCTATAGTGAGTTGTTCTTTACATCCTAATGCTCCACGTATACATCCTTTCTGCTCAACAGCAAATATACCATTTTTTTTGCAGTGTAAATATATTCGATTGTTTATTAATGAAGTGAGTAATTTATAAAATGTAGATAGGCAGGTTATTGGCCTATAATTTTTTGGTTCAGACGGATCTCCTTTCTTTAATATTAAGTGTGTAATACCCATTGTAAGAAAATTAGGTATTACCTTGTAGATAGATTTATAAGCAAAATACTGATAATTAATTTGAATTTGAATCGTGTTAGATACTCAAGGGATAATTTTGCGCCTTAATATTTCATTTTCAAGCAAGTATTCTAAGACATTTTAACATATGCCACAATTAATAATTCTAATGAGAAATATTTATTAGAACAAGTAATGTGTCTACCAATGAAGAATCATGTTTCACAATAATCCCACAAACGAGACGAACAAAGATAGCAAAATCGATCTGTTTCTTGTTAGAAAGAATAAAGTTAAAAAAGTGGATGAGTTCTGTGCTTATGCGGAAAGAATTCCAAACACGACGCTTCACAAGTTTACATTTTTACATATTTCGTGTATTGTTATCAAAACTAAAGACTTCTAAACGTTGATTAGAAGATCTAATTTATAGCGAAATTATCAATTATTAAGTTCATGATTATTATACGTTTATGGTTATAAAGCGAAGGAAGATTGTATTTATCAAAATTCCCTTAATGATGTCAATTCATGAAATGTCATGCTTTATTATCTTAAATTAGAACAACACAAACAGGATAAAGAGTTCATAAAAGTTTTCTAAGCAAAGTTTAATCATTTCTCTTTAAGATTCACTTGTAAATTCGATTTATTCTCATTTCTTTTGAAACAAATGGAGGCTTTTTCCGAAATTTATTTCAATTTAAATTAAATCAGTCAAAATAAAATTGAAATAACAATTCATTGTTAAAACTTTGCTGTTTCGAAATTCTTTTCATCCACGTTCAGTTGAAAGTTATATTTACTTATTGATATAGAAAGCAAAATTTTACTCACTCATTGCGAAATCTTCGAAACTATCTGTCCAATAGACTTAAGATTTAAGGTTCTTATACTAGAAATATGTATTTTCACAGCCAAAATCTACAAATTGAGTATTGCGAGCGGTGTTAAAATTTATCCTATGTATAATGATGAGGAAATCTGTGTAATAACAGATTTACTGACTAACTGACAAATTCTAGATTGATTGATGAATTCTCATCAATTGCACACTTGTTAACACTAACCTACTTCACTGGATATTCGATGACTTAATTGGGAAAGGGAAGGAAATATAAATAAAGAACTGTAGAATTCCTGTTGTTCCACAGTAACGAGTAATGACAATAAAGGGACAGTACTTTATATCAGTATTAAACATTTTGTTCACATTTTACGTTTAAGTTCCACCATCAAATACTACCGTGTGCCCAGCGAAGCGGATGAAAATTAGCTAGTTAGTACTTCATATACTAACATAAATAAATTGACCGCTATCTTTCTTTTAGATGTTCGTTCATCATTTTGTTTACATTTGCAAATGCCCTCACAACTTTATTTTGATTACTGAATAATTTGTTTTAATTCGATTTGCAAGTGAACCAGACTTTGCACTCTCCATAGCTTACAAACAAGTCTAGGTTTACGAGGGTTTCATTACTAATTGTAAGTTTTAAACTTCTTTATAAAAACTGTAAAGACTGATGAAAAATGAACACGCTATACGTCTTTATAATAACAACAAATTTTATCAATTTCTCTTATTTAATGCAATGTTAACATCTCTAGGAATTAATTTTTCAAACTAAGAAATGAATATGATCCATTTCTTGAAGAGTTTATAACATTCTTCTCTAAAGAGTTCTCTTTAATTGTTTACTAGCCACTGAAACTATATCAACTTTTATCACAAAGCATTAAAAATGAGATATTTCGCGGGAATCTCAAAAATTTTAAATCTATCAAGCTTCTTATTTCGAACATCACTCCCAAGTGTAAAAATCACAAATAAATCTTCTTAGAGAAGACTTTGTCTATTATGATATTATAAACGATTAACCAAATGTCATTTTTTCAGTTTTAAAGATTTTGTCAATAAATTTTCTTCCAATACTTAAACACCTCTTTAGTCACCCCAATTTCCCAACTGATAATAAATAAAGATCCAAGATCTAGGGTTTTCGATTCTACGTTTTAGATAGGAATGACTGTCTTTTTTTTTCATATATGTTTTCATACAAGATTGAACAGGTGAAGCACTTAACTCTCAAACAGAGCATAAATGATTGGTTATTTTGTGCAATTTGAAATAAATAAATAATAATACATCAATCAATTGCATCAATATTTATCTGTTTTCAACTGTTCGGAACATTTAAAATAATTTAATTCCGCTCTCAAATTAAAACAGTTTTACCATTTTTAACCACTATTCGCCCGCCGCCTCCACCACATTGCAATTTTGATTCCCATTATTTATCTAAATAAATATACAAATGAAAAACTGCAGTACAATAATATCTATAAAGATTACAAAAATTGGAAAGGTGCTTTTCGTAATCCAGTTTTATCTGAATGTCGTGTTATACAGACATTAACTTTAATTTATAAATCTCAGTAGGAGTATTTCCCAATTATTAAAAAATCTCGCAATTTATCGCTCTTTATCACAGATCTCGTGTCTAGTTCTCTATTTACAAAAGTATTTGGTAAATTCAAAGCTTCGTCTAGACATCTACTGAAAATTAAAAAAAATAATAATACAGTTAATATACTATACCAACGGTGGGCAAATGCGGCTCTCGGAGCCGCATGCGGCTCTTTGTTGGGCTAGGTGCGGCTCTCATTGAAAATTTAAATCCGTTATAAGATAAATAACCATATTAATTTGAAATTAAATTCGAATTCTGTATTTAAGTATGACTATGTTGCTATTGTGTGGCTCTTTATGACATACGAAAAACCGGATTGCGGCTCTCATTGTCCTAGTATGTGCCCACCCCTGTACTATACGGACAATTGCCTACCTACACGATAGGCTGTTGCGGCTTATTACTACCTATAAACCTTTCGTTTGTAATTGTTTTTAATTTATTTAACGTCAACTTGAATTTTAAGTGAAACAGTGAAATTTCTCTTTTGCTCAGATTAAGTTAATAGTAAATCCGATACCGACAATTAAAATCCAGCTTTGTCGTTAGACGTAATTGGTGTAATTTCCATTTCAACAAGCAACAAAGACAAGCGACAATTTATAATAATAATAGGATTGACATTCATATTCCAAATATATAATTTGTCTGTTTGGATAGAATATTTATCATCATTTTAACATCATTTGAAGCTAATTTGATGTGGTATGTCATTGTTTTGTCGAATAATTGTATTAATTGCGTAACACGTACATATTCTATGTGGTTTTCGTATTGAATTTATTGAGTGAAATTTCCAATTAATTATCAATAAATAAGATTTATTTAGGTTACACTTTTCATATTTTTTTCGATTTTGAATACCACAAATTCTTATTGCTACAGTAGGTACTTTACAATATTATGCAAGATAACAAGTATCATATAATATAGGTAGAAAAACTGCGGGAGGTGACCTTATAAGGGGTTAACTAGCAGAGTCAAAAATTCAAA